>JADGJK010000322.1:0-23256 GCA_027600645.1 Nowakowskiella sp. JEL0407
TTTTATTTTTTAAAAACTTTTTTTTTTAAATTATATTTTTTTTTTTTTTGTTTACAGTTACCTTTTAATCAAAAAAAAAAAAAAAAAAAAAGTTTTTTTATCATCAAAATCAAACGTTGTTTCCTTGTGGGGGGAGGGGCGGAAGAAGAACGGAGTGTTTAATTCAGATTTGAAAGGTGGGAATTGTGTTGGAACGAAAAGCAAGAGAAGCTTCTGTGGGGACTTTACTAAACTAATCCTTTCTGGATTTCTCGAATACATATTGACTGCATCTAATACTTCATCAGTGACTGGAATAATCCAATCCAGTCTCATTTGAACGAGACAGCTGAAATTTATTGGTACTGACGAGATTGATATTAAATGAAAATGTGGTTTATTTCTCTAATCTTCTCTGGGCCTTTCTCTGAGAGATTTATCGTCTAAAACGGACGGAAACATTTGAAAATACATTGTAAAAACATACCATCGGACTCAGATGAGGTCATAAAACGATTACCGAAGGTAAAAATTACATGAAGCTTGATGATTTCTGGTATTTCCCGCGACAACCGCGGCTGTCGGTCATAATGTACTTGGTAAGGTTCGCGCAGCAAACAGATTTCATCGAAAATGGGTGAAATTTCCAAACGATAATAGAACCATTCTCCGCTTTAATGAACCTTTTGGAATAAAGTTGCATCTCTTGAGAAATGAATTGATTCTCTGCAAGTTTGTGATTACAGATGATGTGTGCAAAATTCGAATAGCCACACCATCATGGCAAAACAAAACATTGAATATCTGCGGACTCTCTTCGACATTTTGGTGTTTGAATTTTCCCTATCCACTTACATCCCCCTGAAATTAAGCTTTAAACTTGCGACACTATGTCGAAACACAAGAGCGCAAATTGAGCTTTTACCGAAAATCTTCGAATTGTCCGCCGAAACAGCCGCCGCAAATGGAAACATTCCATTGCTTGAATTTTGGAAAAAGCATTTCAATTCCAGCCATTGGATACACTTTGTTATTGACTCTGCTAGTTCCTCCGGGAGAATTAATGTTTTGGAATGGACCAAACTGGCCCCGAACTGCGATTTAAGATTTCCCTACACTCATCGAGCTATTGACGGAGCGTGTGCGAATGGGCATTTGGAAGTTTTAAAGTGGTTCTACAGTGCAAAGAAGAAAATGACTCGAACAGTTAATTCCATTGACCACGCTAGCGGAAACGGGCATTTGGAGATTTTGGATTGGTGGTTGTCTTTAGGATGGAAGATGGATTATACTTCATTTGCTATAGATCATGCCAGTGGTAATGGGCATATTCGAGTGTTGGATTGGTGGGTGAGTTCGGGTAAAGCATTGCGATATACGAGCGGGGCGATGGATTATGCAAGCCGAAATGGTCACGTAGATGTGCTGGACTGGTGGAATCGGTCTGGATTGCAATTTATGTGGACCGAACACGCTATGAACGTTGCTAGTGAAAAGGGACATGTTGAGGTTCTTGAATGGTGGCTGCATTCAGACAAAGATCTTAGGTGGAGTCATTCGGCTATGGATAACGCCAGCTTGAATGGGCACATTAATGTGTTGGAGTGGTGGAAATCCTCCGGCTTGGAAATGAGATGGCACAGTGCCCTGCGGAAAGCATGTCAGACTGATCAAGTTGCGGTTTTGGAATGGTTTGGTTCTAACGTTGATAATATTGAGTGGAAAAACGATTTGATGCTTGTTGCGAGCTATTTTGGATCCACGGCAACACTTGAATTTTTGAGCACTACAGGAATCGAATTTACGGCAAACTTAGTTCACGATTCTCTGGATCAAGCCTCTCGCGGCGGCAAAGTGAATGCGCTTGTTTGGTGGCGGATAAATTCAGCATATTTTTGTTGCACTGATTCTTGCATGGATTTCGCTAGCGGTAATGGTCATATTGATGTTTTACAGTGGTGGAGAGACAATTGCAAAGACTCGGAGCTGAAATGGTCAGAGAGAGCGGTTGATAACGCAACTAAAAACGAACATATTGCTGCTCTGCAGTGGTGGAAGGATAGCGGATTGAAGATGAAATGGTCATCTGAGTGTATGGCACATATCAAGCGATTCCAGCGGATTCGAGTTTTAACATGGTGGATTAAAAGTGGGTTATACGAACCATAGTTTGATTCGGTATAATCTAATTTAACAATGTAAACACTTTTTTCTTTTTATCGTACTTTACTCATCCAGTCGGAACAATTGTATCCAACTTAGAATCTAAATATATCGGAAACAAATATATTTGAATTTGATTGGAATTTTTCACGTAATAACCAGTGGTGAGGAGAGAAGGTCGAAATTAACGTTTAAAATAAGCGAAACCTGAATTTACAATGATATACGAGAGTATAACCGTCAGCTTATGTGTTGCTACGCAGCTTTACTTTTTGTTTTGTACAATTTCTGTTATATATTTTCGAAAAAATCGAGAGATTAAAGCCAGAAGTGTCCCATCGTTAGTCGGTTATTTATTTGGGAGTGGAATTGTTGTTTTGGAGAGTGTCGGACTAAGTAAATTTTAGGAACGGATTGATTGTCGATTTTTTTAAAGCAATTAATTTTATCTTAGCTCCGTCAAAGATTCCATGTTGTTATTATTTTGTTTCAATGATAATCTTCGGACAATACTTTATCTCGATTTCAAATCTTTTACGGCTGCTTCACTTTGTATTTCTGAGTCGACTTCATCGATTGAATTTAGAAATGATAAACTCCGATCGTGAATCAGAGGACATATCACCCCACGAAGCCATCAATAAACCAACCATTCCCGGAAAAATCAATTCAAATAGTGTCAGTTTATCAGCAGCAAATATTAATCAAGTGCACCATGCGCCATGGGAAAAATCTATGATTTCTTCGACGACAATGCCTAGAATGCATGCACATAGAGTAGTTCCACTTTATACATCGAATCTAAGTAAGCGGCTTTCAGTTGACGATTCTTGCACTCGCATTCCAGGGAAAGATTTTCAATCGGTTGTTGAAGTTTCACCTGGTACAGAAAAAATAATGGACAAACCGGAAAATTTTATTAGACCGGTGACATTAAAACGATTAGGAACTCAAATTCATACCACTTCAGAGAAAACGACCGAACTTGGCAATATACCCGAAACAAAAGTAACACCTCAATCTCCGCAAAGACTTTCTCCAAATCTGTCAGATGAATTATCAAAATTAAAGGATTCATTGCGAAAAAATCATGTAACCGCAGAAGAAGATGAATTAAAGAATGTTGACAAATCGATCATTTTAAAGCGAAAGTTCTACTTGTGGTTTCTTAAAGACGGGAATTTCGTATTGCTTTACGGCTCAGTTTTATGTGGTGCTTTGCTGCATACCGGAGTCATTTACTACTTGAATGAGGAGGGATTGAGAAGCTGCACCCGAGTAGAGACGTGTGGACTGGATATGCCGTATCATTTACGAATATTTTACTGGATATACATGTAAATTACAAGCAATATTGACCCCCATTTATTGAAAGTTTCAATTTATTTAGCGGTGCTTTAATAGTATTGATGCCTCCATTGTTCTGGTTGGTTGCGAAAGAACCAGATATATACAAAATCAAACGTGATATAAATCTAACGATAATATTTACTGTCATTGGGTCAATTTTGAACTATGTTCTCATATTGATCCCGACTGCTATACCCTATAGACCATTCGTCATCCTGTGTATGTGCGTTTCTGGTACGGTGTTTAACGTTCTCATTCCAGTACACAGAGCTTGGAGGTTTTCAAAGAGTCGTAGTCAAATGCTTGAAGGTACTGTGGACTCCATCATGAAACATAAGGATGACAGACATCGAAATCCGACCTCAAAATCTGAAACAATTCACCGGACTTTGAAGAAATCATCTGCAGGAGGCAAAAAAATTGCACCAGAATCTGCAAAATCTACAACTACGGGAAGAAAAAGCGAATGCAAAATCCGTGAATCTCAAGCGTACCCCAACCCAGACGATTTTCAACATATCCTTCACAGCGAAGAATCGCTGGCTGATTTGGAACGTTTCGCCGTACAAGTATTTTCCACGGAACTTATCGCATTTTATCGAACTTATTGTAACACGACTGCTTTAGTCAAACGATACTATTCATCATCGACAGTAGGATACAAATTCTCGTTGAACTCTTCCGCTTCATCGAACCTCAGTCAAATGACAGAAAGACAAACATTTAAAAGACCGGAGAGCGGCCGAAGAACATCCTCACTTTGGAATAAATTCGAACCAAGTAGCAGTAATAGTCATCATAAACGGACAAAATCGCGAATATGGTCAAATAATTTGGACGGAGTCTCAGAAGCAAGTGAAAATGAACGCAGCAAATCGGATCCAGAGCAGAACTTAAATAAGATTCAAGCTTCGAGCAGTATTATCGGGACGCTTCCATTTGAAACCATCAATTTCGCCGCGGAACTTTCGTCATTAGAAGAATTCGATCCGGCATCACGAACATCATGTCTTCCGCACGTACCAGTTCCGGTAGAGCTATCAAAAAAATATTTAATGGTATATAAGAGGTTTTTTGAAAAAGGTGCGGAGATGGAGTTGAATCTTCCTGGAACAATGTTAAAAGAGATTCGTAATGCAGTGGAAAATAGGCTGTGGACGTTGGATGTTTATTGCAATGCGAAAAATGAAGTTTTGAATTTGTTGTATTTAAATATTTATTTCAAGTGGGTAAAGAAACAAAAAATTTTGAATGGAATACATACGTGAATGTCAATTTCAATTTTATTTGTTGCGTGAAATTACGAAAACACTCACAAGGTTCTTAAATCAATGGAGAGTGACTTTATATTGATCCACCCTTGAATCATTTGCTTTTATCCACATTGGAATTTTTACTCAGCTTTTTTCAACTGGCTCTGCAATTTTATCGATCAGATTTAAAAGCGAAATAACCGGAAGAAAAGTAGAATTAGCTATACACTGGGAATACTCACATATTTAAGACGTATTTTGAATTAGGTATCGGTTAAAACAAAAGTTTCAGTTCGATAAATAATATTTGTCAAATAATTGTCATTATTCGCTCGCTTCACTGACCCGCCAAACTTTTTCTTCTCAAATTTACACATTCTTTCCCCGCGAATCACAATCGAATTAAACCAGGTCCAATTCGCTTAATATAAATCAAACTTTCTAACTAAGACGCGTCCCACCTCAAAAAGATTTAAGAAAAAGCTCACCCAAACTTGGTGCGAGCGCATAGATATAGAGCAATTATTGATAATATCCAGCGGAATAGTCCGAAACAAGCTGATTCACGGTTTCAACACACTAATCGAATGAGAATCAAAAAATCCGAGTTGAACGTGATAATTTGATTCTATCGCCTACGAGATGGTTAATTTTCACTGTCCTAAATCACCGATTTCCAAGAGAAATCGAAACTTCGAAATTTGGGCTGTGCGGTGTAACATCCGAATTTATCCCCCAGTCTCCCCCTTATTTCGATATGCTTGCGTTTAAGCGAATAGCGATAATCTTATATTTTATGTCAATCGTATCGATAAATAATTGTGCCCCGCCCCAGTTAATGACCTGGTCGAAAAACCAGCTGCATGACATTTACACTTGCAAGTCAAATTCTACCCTGGCACTAACGTTTGATGATGGACCTTCTGAGTATACTCCTGTAATCTTTATCAGCATAATTTTTACATTGTGTGGTATTAATCGTTTAAAACGCAGGCATTACTAAAGAAATTAAAAGAACATGATGTAAAAGCAACGTTTTTTATGTTGGTATGATAAGCTTGAGAACGTCGAAGTTGTGTCTTAATTAATTTGATATAGGGAAAGCAAGCTGCAAAGTATCCGAAGATTGTAAAACAGGCATACGAAGCAGGTCATCAAATAGCTCTACACACATACGGGCACTTGAATGTAAAAAGCAAATGATTGTAAGAATTATGAAATTTATCGTCTTCAATTTATATTTAGCTTCAAATTTCTCCGGCTAACGTTATCATGGCTGAAATGAACGCAGTCGCTGAAACCATCGCCGACCTAATTGGAGTATATCCCACATACATGAGGTTCGATAAAAAAAATGTGAAACGAATGAATATTTGATTAATGAATTTTTGATATTAAAGACCTCCATTTGGCTCAATTGGTCCTCGAGAATACAATATTCTACGCCGAATGGGATTTGTTGTAACCTTATGGGATATTGGTATGTCGATCACCACAAATTTCGAAAGGAGAAACATTAATTTTTCTTTAACAATAGATACCAAAGATTGGGATGACGGGACAGACCCACTGGTCGGATTTTATTTGTACCTTCACCGCATCATCGAAAACATTCCAGAAAACGGAGACGTTTCAAAATTGAACAGAAAACGTGAACGAGGATATATTAGTCTCCAGCACGACGATAGAGAACATTCTGTGTCGCCCGCGAAACTTGAGGAAATAATTTCACTCGCCCAAGAGCGAGGATTTAAATTTGATACGGTAGTGGGCTGCGCAGGCGGATTGCAATTTCCAGCGTACAGATCACGCAACGAAATGAGTCCGGCGCAGCGTATTTTGTTTGCGGATAAGATTGATGCGGAGGCGGTGAAGAATATCGCAACCGGTCAGAAACTAAAACCAATTCAATATCCAAATACGACAGCGGAAGAGAAGATGAGGGTGCAGAATAAGCTTTATGAAGCGGCTCGAGATGAAATGTATATTTATAATCAGAGGAAGAAGGCGGAGGAAATGAAGAAAAAGAGTCCAAAGATGAAGGTCGTTCAGCCTGTGGGGTTGAATAAGTCCAGCACTACAAGCGGAAATAATAATTTTAGCGCTGAGAGTGATAAGGATCGAACAGAACTTTCGACGCTTGATATGGCCATATTTTGGTTACCGCTGATTTTGGTGATATTCTTTTTATGGAAGCGTGGACGTTGGATGTTTTTGGGGTTGTTTGGAAGTTTAATTGGGAGATCTAAACCAGCGATTTCCGTGGTTGGATTCTAAAAGAAGAGACCCTTTTTTTTTTCTATTTTCAAGTTGGTTTTATTTATTTCAAAAAAGGAAAATTAAAAATATGCTGTGATTTATCTTATGCTTCTGAGGGAATTTTTGGGTAAATAGAAGCCAAAGCTTTTAAGCACTCATTCACATCTAAATCCACGTCCAAGTCTTCGTCATCATCGTCGTTCTGTTGATCCTGCTGTTGGACAATCCCCAATGCCAACTGCCCAAACAAATCCAATTTACACTGCCAGGAATTCAACTGCCGTAATCGCTCTTCACTCTTTGCGCGTTTCTCCATATAAACTCTTCTACCATCCAACTCTTTCTGCAATAACAGTGCCTGTTGGTTTCTAATCAACTCGTGGGAAACTGCGTAGGTGTCATCGAGTATTTGAATTTCTTTAACGATGCGATTATATTCAATTAAGAATCTTGATTGTTCTCGCGACAGTTTCTTTGTGAGGTTGACTATATTTAAATTAGATTGAGCGGAATTAACGTTACTCGATGATGAAGTTGGTGAAGTGGTTTTGGATTTTACACCGTTTGCAGATTTTCGCTTTCGATTTTTAGAGATCCGCGATAACGGCGATTCAACGGAATGTAATGGCACCCAGAGAACCTGCTGCGTTGGTGAGGTATTTCGTTCATTTGAATTCTTATGCGGCGGCAACGAAGGTTTAGCTGGTGGAATTTCGCTTAATTCCTGCAAAGGAAATCTGGGTGCATGCACGCCGTTGGAAAGTATAGAGGGGGCGGAATGTGAAGAGGATTGTTTGAATTTTGAATCTTGGTCGCGACATTGCTGTAGTCGTTCGAGGAAAGACGATGACGAAGAGGCACGTTGAAGCGGTGAAGATCGTTTTTGTTTTCCTTCTTCTCCCATTATTATTTTATATTTCTTTGTCCGCGGTTATTCGGTGTGTTTCCTTTTTCAGACGAAATTGGCAACGTCAAGATGTCAACGACTTTATCCTCTGAGACTTGTTTTCAATGCAAGATCTTGCGACATGACCAAGAACTTGAAGATTATGCATTATACCCTTGGAAGAACGTTATTGGGTTTGGAGGTAAGAGATCAAATACATATTTAAATAAGAATGACAAAATGAATTCACTATCTAAAGAATCGGTTTGAAAGTCCCAAGCAAAGAATGATGAAAAGCAATATGCAATGAAAAAATTCATGAAAAAAAAAATAGTCCAACAGTTCGACAGCAATATTCACACCTCATTCGTCAATGCTTCTAGACCTACTTGCATGTCACTACCTTTGCTAAACTCTATATACAACGATCCACCAATCATAATCTACGTCCAAGTCGGCTTATGTTTATCAATAATCACGGGAACGATATCTTTCATTCGTCGGTGACCCTTCGAATTCTTGTAATAGCGGCGCATTCACAACTGGAGTAGGTTGCGCTTGGCGTCTGACCATAAATAAAAACGCTATCAGAGCTGCCACTCCAATCACGGTCGCGGAGGATCCCAGTGCGATCCCAATAATCCCACCATCTGAATGTGGGGCTCCACCATCAACTGTAGAGTTGATATTACCGTTTGAAGGGGATATCGATACGAATGGAGGAGCGCCAGCCGGTGCCTGACCGTTAGATAAAGGTGAGCCTGCCGGTTGCGAATCAACGTTGGGAGACGGAGATGCCGCACCAGCCGGCGGTTGAGCATTAGGCAACGGAGATGCGGCGGAAGGAGAAGATATGGCAATAATTGGTTGATTTGGGCTGGGAGAAGACGGCGGAGGGGCGGCAAGTGGACTCAGAGGTGGATCAGCGATTGGTGATGTAGGAACGTTTTGAACTTGATTAGATGGACTGACAGCGTCGATTTTCACAATTAGGATTGTAGAAACTTGTATGGAAATTGTGCTGGTGGCGATTATAGCCGCGGCAGGAGAAGGCAGAGCAGAACTAGCTGTCGTGGTCGAACTCGTACTTGTAGTTGTGGTCCTCGTAGTAGTGGTGCTAGTAGTTGTAGTCGTTCTAGTCGTTTTAGTGGTCGTTGTGGCAGTCGTCGTGGTGGTAGTGGGTATGTTAGTCGTCGTGGTACTCGTGGTGGTTAAAACTCTAGTAGTTACAATAACCGGTGCGGCTATTTCAGCAGGAATCAAAAAATCGTCAAAGAAAACAAGAGCGCATGATGATCCAGAAAACTTTTAGTGCAAAAATCACTTTAATATCATTTTGAATAAAGAATATCTAAAAATATCTTACGGCAATCTGAAACTGAACGGGAGTTGCAGTGGTAAAAGAAATCGGAACATAAAACGTATTGTTTCTCCACGCCAGATCGACAATATTACGAGATGCGCTATTTATCGCCGAAAATGTTCCGCCGTTATTGGTACTGATGAAAATGGATATCCCAAAAGAACATGCTGATCAACACAGAAAAAAGAGGAATTCCAAACCAAAAATAAAAAGAAAAGTTGACGATCAAAACAAATAAGAATATTTAGATATGCAAATAACGTACAAGAACAAGCACAATATTCAGCAGTCCAGTACTGCATAGTTCCATTAACTTGTGTCAGTGACATACTCCTCGTTTGCATAAAGTATGGCCCGACTTGCGATAAGTTCACAGCGAGAAACGCCGATCCAGAATGGGATGCGAGACTACTGTAACGGTTTGTGGTTGAAAATGAAGTTTGCGGGGAAATGAGGGAAAATATTCCAGAAGAGTTCGTTGAGGCATCGTCGAAACCGACAACTATGGGGCTGACTTGATAGATTGACGTTATGAAAAAAATAATGAAGAAAAAAATGAAGGAGGGTTGTAATTTTAGCATTTTTTGCTTTTGGTCCAGGAAGTCTTTTGTGAAAAAGGAAAAAGGATATTTTTTCCTTGACGTTATACAGAATAATTGACAAATCAGCCTAGGCGAAATTGTCAGTAAAGGCAAATACTGGACACGTTTTCATATCTGCGAGTCAAAAATTTAGATAAAATATTAATCACGATTAAAGAATTTTTGATCTTTATTCTTTTCACAATTTCACCGATGTTACGCCAGATTTTTGCGATTTATTGGTCACCGACTATCAAAAATGATACAATAGGGACTGGATAAGAAAGATTCCTGAATAAGATTGTGAAATTTCCGTCCATTCATCAATTTCGCACTCTACGAAAGTGATTACTAAATCTATGAGTTTTGGAGGCATTTGTGCTGTTCTTACAAACACGTTTTTTGAACGGGAAACTCTTATAAATTACATTGTGAAAATACGTACAAGTATCTGCACTTGGAAAAATATTATCATATTGATGAAGAATTCCACAGAACGCAGAGGAAATTTATGTATAATTTATAGTATAGATTGAGAATATCATGTTACATAAAAGTTAAATCAAAATTTCAGGATTAAATCATTTTTAGTTTTCCTCCTTTACATTGAATACGAAAAACAAACTGCTTTATCACGTATTTGTCGTTTAATCAACCGAACATTCTTGACACATTGCAAGGTTTTTGACGCGATTTGGGCTTGGTGAAAATCCAAGAAACGAAACTTTTTCATTTTCTTACTTTTAATTTTAAAAACAATCTTTTGTCTTCAACAACCAGAAAAATGAAACGTCTAAATGCCCGGAAACAGAAACCCCGGCCCGAAAACCCCAACGAAAACGCAGTAAAATTAACCATCAATTCAGTGAAAAAATCATCTAAACGCAAACAAAAAATCCGCGTCGGATCTTCAATTCTCACCACACCAACTAACATCTCCGATCCATTAAACCCAGACCCAAAACCCCAATCAGAAAATAACTCTACAATTTCATCGGATATATTTGAAAACGACGTTGGATTTGATACGGTTTTAAACGTTTTGCAAGTCGTAGGTACTAATGACGGAATCCTGGAGTTCGGAAGCGCAATCACGTCGTCATCACTAGAAGATGATTTTTTTGATTTTTCGAATGAGGAGTTTTCGTCGTCGACAGTTGCAGATGATTTTAGTTTTGATAGTATTGGTGATGTAGAGTTGAGTATTAGAGATAAAGAAGCCATTGGGAACGGTAATGTGATCGACCAGGAAGAATGTAATTTTGAAGTGGGTGTAGAGTTGAAAGGCGGTTTGGAGGGGGGTGGTGATGGAGAAAAGAATAGATTGGTGCACTTTAGTGAATTTGGAGTCTCGGGGACTGTGGCGATGGGAGATTCTTGGGTAATCTATCTTTTTTTTTTGTTCATCTGTCCAAGTTCCAACACAACCTTTTTTTCTTTTTTTGTTAGACGCAAAAATCTTCTACTTTTTATCCCGGTTGGCCAGTAGCAGCAATTCCAATTTACTACAACTCATTCTCTCAATATTCACCCTCATCAACTCCAGTACCACAACTTTTACACACTTCTTCAGCAAGCGACATACTCACAGAGCCAGAAGACGAAATAACATCAACGACCGTAACAGATCCTCCAAGAGACGTCAATCATCCAGCTGATCTTGAAGAAACCAATATAATTACACCTGACGGCATCCCGATTCCGTTTAAGGAATGGGAACCCATACGACCAAAGATACCGAGACGAAAAACCAGCGGAGGACAATTGAGAATATTGAATAAAGTTTTCGAAAGATGGCCAACGCCATCCACGAAACTACGAGTTATTATTGGAGAAGAAGTCGAGATGTGTCCGCGAACGGTACAAGTATGGTTTCAAAATAAACGACAAAACCAGAAAAAGCAGATAGAAAGGAAGAATGCCAAAGTGTTGACGGCCAGAGATGCGAATGTGGATAAAGAGATGCACGTCAAGAGTGGGAAGCATGAGTATAGTAGAGCGAACGGGGATGAAATTGATGAAGCTATGGCGGAGAAGATGGTGCGCGAGTGGGCCAGTATGTATTATACAAAGACAGGAATTATTCATGAACGGCCCGAGAAGGTTGATAAACGTCAACGTACGTTGAAAAAGTCGGCGGATCCTAAAAATCCAGTATGGGTATTTGAAACACCGTATTACCAAGCAAAAATCTAGAGGAGTGTTTTTATATTTTTTTTAAAACTTCTTTCTGTTTGTATTCCATGTTTTATTTCTTCTATTCGGCGTTTTGTTTGTACAAAAGATGACAAACTCGAATTATTTCTTTTTACAGGCGTTACTTCCGAGTCTTTATTACATATCAACCACTTTCTTGATTAAATCTGTTTCCACCTTTCTTTTTTGTTTGTTATTTTTTTCTCTAAACTCCATAACTTATGTAATTCGTTGATAGTATATTTCGATTTGATCCCAAGATTATTATTTCAAAAAAATTGTTGTTTTTTTTGGGTGTGCGTTTGTAAATAAATAAATTTTTTTGACAACTTAAAATATCAAAATCAACATATGCAATAAATCTCTTCTCTTCTCTAAAAATTTCATAATTTCTTGATTTGCTCCCCACCATCATCAAAATAAGATAAAATTACTTCACTTAAACAATCGACTTTATTAACCTCGTAACAACTGCACCCCCAACAAAATACCCAATACAAACAAAATATATAAACTTATACCCTAGACAGGTAATATTTAACCCTTCTGGTCTCCCAACCCACTGGAAATAATCGCGAAACCAGCCTGCAATAGGTGTAGCAAAGATTTGTGGGAGAACTAGTGCACTGTGCCACAAACTAAGATCTTTTCCTACGCTGGATGTGTCAGGGAGGACTTGTAGGACCATTGAGAATTCTACCGACAAGAATGGACCTAAAAGAAAAAAACAATTTTAATAAAATTGATCGTTTGGGGGATATAGAGCTATGTTTACCGTAACCAATTCCAAATAACAAAGATACAAAACAAGCCGCCAAAAACGAATGTACAAAAAGCATTAAAACGCAACTGAAAGCCATAAGAGTGGCAGCGAGGTATGCGACTGATTTGTTTTTTGACGTGATGTTTGAGATAAATAGAGCGGCGATAGGTGAGATTATTAGTAATGGTAAGAGTGCGATGGAGACGGCTTCGGCGCTTGGGAATGGTGAGTCTACGCAATCAGATATCCAACTTTGAAAATATGTGTATTTTTGATTGGTTAGTTGGAAAGTGAGCGTGTTTTTACATACTATTGGAGAAATTGTTGTACAGTTGCTATTCCGAGTTGGAATAATAATCGGGATGCAAATACTAGTCCAAAATCACGGTTCTTGAATAAGGGTGATAATACTTCAGCGATTAACGTTCCCACATTATAAATCTGTTGCTTTAGGGACATATTTCGTGCGGGAGTATCCACAAATGTCGATGAGTCGTCTATTGAAGTCCGATCATGTTGATCGTGTGGATTTAATAGCGATTGCGATCCTTCAAAGTCGTGTGATTCTCGTCGTTTGTTGAATGTATTCGAGATTGTGAATATGTTGTGACTGTCTGAAAAGTTTTCAAGAGGTTCAGGGATGGAGAAAACAGTGACGAGGGTCATGGCGAGTAACACAACGCACATGCATATATACAAACCCACGAAGCCGATGATGGTGGAGGTTGAACCGACAATCGCGCCTATAAACCAAACGGATCAGCATCACAGCGTTTCAGTAAAAAGGCACAATCACCTAGCAGCGAGCCGGCTAGATTCATGGCTGCCAGGACAGATGAGATGTGGTTCTTCTGGTCTTGCCTCGAGATGTCTGCCACCCAGCCGTTAAAAGGTACACTGGCGAGGATTGTTCCGACCGTCAGTAGCAGATAACCCAAGACATACACAAGTAGGCTGTACGTTTCCCACACGAGCAACAGCGACATGCACGTCAGCACACTCCCCACCACAATCCACGGGCGTCGCTTACCGTATACCGATTGGAACGAGTCATTCCACCTCCCCACGACAATCGCCAGAACCAGATTGACCACCCCCGATGTTAGGGATACGATACTCAGTCCTACTCCCTTGTTCTCCTCGCCCACTATAACCTGATGTAGGAGTTGCTTTAGACTCACAATTCTTTCAAACGCAGTTGCTAGTTTACACCTTGACTTGTGCCGGCGTAGTTACAATAAGCACCAAAAACCTATAGAATCGCAACTTAATCGTCCAATAATAAAATGCTCCGGGGGTAACTTAAATTTACCAAAAGAATTGATAAGCACCCCACCAACAGCCCAATCGAATAATCTGTGCATTTGATAACGCCGGTTTCATATCAACGATAACATTCTGTGTATTGGGAGATTCAGGGGATTGATCGTTTTCCACGAGCGAGATTTCTTCTCCGAGCGGCATTCCAAACGGCTCAGCTGTCAAACGGTTCCAGCAATGTCAACGATGCATGTCATTGTGTATAGCGCAGATCAATGCATCGACCAGGATTCTCTGCCGTCCGCCGCTCTTTCTTCCTTCCTCGCTCCGCGTTCTTTCGCTTCGCATTTCTTGGCTTCGTCCGTTGATGTGTTGTCGTTGCTGTTGAATGTCAGCCCGGCCGTGGTGTTGATTAAACATGAGGGTGGTGAAGATGTTGCGAGAGCAAATGTTAAGGAGGTTATATCAAGGTTACGATACGGTGGTAATTCTCTGGGCAAACGTGTGTTTATTATATTATGGAGCACTCGAGCTTCTCGAGATGCCCGTGAACGAAGTTACTGGTCTAGGTACCGAATTTGTTTATTCATTTTCTAAATTCCCATCAATCCTGGGGAAATAAAGAACTCAAACTATATATTTTTTATTATTTTTCATCCCAGAAAACAAATAAATATGGTAACGGATTCTTTTTCCGATATCTGCACGGTCCTCTCAGAAATTCAAACCCACCTTTCCCTCTCGCCCGACGAAACACAATGCACATGCCCACACTGTAACCTCTCACTCACATTTGAGTATTTACCTATCCATGTGGGACTTTACCATATTCAGGATCCGAATCCCGTCGCTTGTCCGAAATGCGATCAAGTTGTGCCGAATCTACCTAAACATTTTGAATTAGCGCATTTGAGTATAACTAGTTCGACTGCTTCGGTGGGTCCGAAATACCGACAACCAGTTTTTGCGTTGGTGGTTTGTCGGAGGCAAAGTGATGGGAGGTTTTTAATGGTTGATGAAGTTTCGTCTCAAGTAAATATTGTGTTAACAGAAAAAATATTTTCTAGTTTTGCTTTTTTTAATTGTAATTTGTTTTAGGGATGGTGGTTACCGGGTGGAGGTGTAAATATCGGTGAAGATCTCATCGCAGCAGCAGAAAGAGAAACAATGGAAGAAGCTGGAGTTTCTGTACAGATAAAAGGTGTATTGCGAGTAGAATACACGCCTTCAAATTATGGATTTCGGTTAAGGGTTATATTTTACGCAGAGGTAATTATCCACGATTTTTTTGTTGACATATCTATTTCACATATATTCATTCAGCCTTTGCCTTTGATATCACAAAAGTCCGACAACTCATCTCCGACGAGACAAGATCGATCATTTACACCTAAGACAATACCTGACTCACAATCGGCCGCTGCATGTTGGGTTTCTCTGGAACAATTTGGACAACACCTTCCTCTCCGGTAAAAAAAAAGCCGACAAATTTTTAAAAAGGTTCTTATGGGGTTATTTCCAGGGGACGAGAACCATTAATGTGGTTCCCATACGTAGCCAAAGGGGGCAAAATATGGCCGCTATCGATACTTACCCAAGAAAAAGATGAAGTAATGTTTATCCCTAATTCAGAATCATCTATTGATGCGGCAACTGAGAAAGTAAGTTCACCGACGTTAAGAATTGTAAAGACGAGTAATGACGAGTATGAGCGATCAGAGGGAGAGTCGACGGTTGAGTTTAAGTTTGCGGAGATTGATGAAGGAGATTGAGTGGTTTTTTTTTTCTCTTGTGAAAATAAAAAGTATTTTTCGGAATCTTTTGTTTTCTATCATATTTTATTGTGTATTATGAAAGTGATGAGTATTGATTGGTAGATTTGTTTTTCGCTGAAATAAAAATAGGTTTTTTCCCTCGAACCTCCACAACGTTCGCAGGTATACTCTTTTTATTATGAAAAAATTCATCAAATAAATTTCTTTCTTAAGCAATTCACAGTTAAAATAACATCAAAATCAAAAAAAAAAAAAAAATGTCGCTACTAAGAAAACTGAAAGAAACAGCAACCGGGAAAACAAAAAACGCCGTTAGTCCAGGCCAAACCACACCGAAAGGAGAGTTATCTAAAGATCCATCAACAACAAAACTCGATGATGAGGAAGACGCAACACCGCCAACCCACCAACTACAAAACGTTACCATCGCAACTCCACATCCACCAATGTCTAAAGAACCCTCATACATGGACGTAGACCAAAAACCGGTTGACAAACAATACGCACCGATTTCTTTAATCGGGAATCCCAATGAGAATCAATCTCCACATTCAACTCCTCCGCAACCCGTTGCAAACCAACCTCCTCAACCAGTAATTTCCCAACAACAACCACAACCACAACCACAACCAGTCATCCAAGCCCGACCAAAACACAAACTCTCACTCGTAGACTTCCACATCAGCCGAACACTGGGAACCGGCTCATTCGGCCGGGTCCACTTAGTCCAATATAAAGCAACCGGAAAATACTACGCCATGAAAGTCTTGCGAAAATCCGAAATCGTAAAAATGCGACAAGTCGAACATACAATTAACGAACGGGCAATACTAGATCAGCTAGAGTTCCCGTATTTAGTACATTTGTTGTCGACCTTCCAGGATTGTTCAAATTTGTATTTTGTGCTGGAGTATGTGCAGGGAGGAGAGTTGTTTTCTTATTTGCGGAGATGTGGGGTAAGAGTTTAGATTCATATTGAATTGCAAATATTGATTGTTTATTTATTATTTTAATTTTTTTGCAATGGAAACATAGCGATTTCCTAACCATGTGGCTAAATTTTACGCAGCCGAAGTAGTATTAGCATTTGAATACCTTCATTCCAAAGATATAATTTATCGAGATTTAAAACCCGAGGTTTTTTAAAAAATGAACAAACGTTATATTTTAAATAATAATTCCTTTTTGAATAGAATTTATTAATTGACGCACAAGGACACATAAAAATTACAGATTTTGGATTCGCAAAGTACGTTCCTGATGTAACTTGGACTCTCTGTGGAACACCAGATTACCTCGCTCCCGAAATTATTCAGTCCAAGGGGTACGGGAGAGCTGTAGACTGGTGGGCTCTTGGCGTATTAATCTACGAGGTTTTTATCTCACTATTTTTTCATACATTAAAGCTCATATTTGCTTTTTCCAAATTTTTCTTTTTTCTTTTTTTTTTAACAGATGATCGCAGGTCATCCACCATTCTACGATGAAGACCACTTCAAACTCTACGAAAAAATCCTGGCTTGTAAACCCAAATTCCCTTCACACTTTGACCCGGCCGCCAAAGACCTCGTAAAGCGGCTCCTAACAGCCGACTTAACCAAGCGTTACGGAAACTTACGGGGCGGAGTGAGCGATATAAAGAAACATAAATGGTTTACAGGAATAGATTGGGAGAAATTTAAAAGAGTGCAAGTAGCCGCACCGTATATTCCGCCGATTAAAGGTGATGGCGATACGAGTAATTTTGATGCCTATCCGGAGGATCATGAGCCGTATGGGATTGTTTGTCCCGATCCGCATAGAGACAAGTTTAAGGATTTCTAGAATGTCTTTTGTTATTTTTTGTGTTTTGATTAATTAGAGGGGTCCGGTTGACTTTTTCTTTCGTTGGTTTGGGTTAAGGGTATTTTTTCGAATTCGTTCTTTTTGTTAGCTACAATCAATAGATAAATTAAAAAATTCAAATTTTTTGTTTTGCAACGATTATTAATAATAATAACTTGAACGCAGCACAAACCTCAATCTCAGACATAAATACAACAAAAATCCTTTAAAAGATACTGAAAAAAACTTAGTCGTACGCATTCTACTACAATATTTTATTAGATCTCAAAAACATTACACAAATTTTCTTCCTCGCGATTATCAATAAACTGCTGCAACCTTTTAAGACTATAATATAGAATCTCAACACTCAACTCTCCTTCATAAATTTGAATCTCCGGCACGCCATACACTCCATTTTTTACAAACTTTTCAAACGCAGCGAATTCCAAATCCCTTAATTCGTCTACAACCGCTCCGCCCGTGCATATTAATTGCGTTGCATTCATAATCATCGTTCTAACCCAATCCAAAATCAAACACTCACAAAACTATATATTTCGTAACGTGTTCCATTCCTAACAAACGCGGATCGTCGCCAAACTCTATTCTCACAATTTCCTTACCTTCGTGAATTTTTCCAGCGGCAATCATTATGCTCTTCAGGGTTTCGGGAATTGAAGCCGTAGCTAATACTTCTAGCACACTGTTAAAACTTTTGGTGAAGTTTGTAAAATCGCTGGCAATGTGAATTTCTTCCAAACCGTGATCAATCATCAAGTCGGGTATCAACGACAAACATTGCCAATTGCTCCAAATATCCAACATCTTCACTTCTTTGTTGATCGCTATGGCGTCAATCAATCGTCTTCTGGAGAGTGCGTCCATGTCTTGACTTATCGCGAGCTTCACATATCATAAACTTTGGGTGACTGTGATGAACTGGGAAATTTTCAAGACGATGGATGAGTTGTCAACTAAACCGGTAAGTTTCCGTATGTTATCCAAGTTATTTTCGAGTTGGTCCCATAAAGAGTAGTGGTCCATTGGTCCATCTGAAACTGACGGGTACAGGTTAAATAATGTCACATCGTCTACGATCGTCGATCGTCTAAAGTCTTTTTGGGTGAATAGCAAGGAAAGTCCATACCCGAACTTGAAAGATTTTGGATATGTGATTGCAGAACTTCTTTCACACCGACCCTCCTGTGAAAGTCATTTACGAAAATCATAGGGGATCCGGTAACGGTATCAAGCGACAAATTCACAGAGTCACAAATATTGCAAAGCTGTACAATGATGCGGTTTTTTCCATCACAGATACTTTCCGATCCGTGGAGAAAGAAACGTTTCAGTTCTCCCACCAATAATTCGAGTAAGGGATCCAAATGACGGCGCGTTTAAAAAATTGTAAAAGCGCAAACTTAAATCTTCAAGTTTCGAGACTTTTAACAGGGATTCGGTGATCATCTCCAACAGATCTCCAGTTTTTCGGCGTAAAGGAGAAATTCGAAAGAGAATTTCTTCAAATTTGAGACAGGTGATAAACTGGCAGCAAATTCGGGAACTCCGATTTGAAGCTCCACTGCAACTTCCAGTTCTTCCAGTAACGGTAAGCGCAACACAATTTGCTGAACAAGTTCGAGTAACAAATTACTTGTTTCTTCTAAAATTCGAACGCTTCTAAATTGTTCATAATTAACAGGAATAATCTGTAGTAACGAGTAAATCGAATCGTCAGGAAAAGAAGTAGACACGGTGAGGGGAAGTTCCGAAGCTCCTTGGACTTCGAATAGCTTCCGAATCGGAGACAATCACCGTCAAGGATTTTAAATTCGGGATAAGGTAGGTCAAAGTCATGGATTAACTTTTCGCTCTGCAAATCTACCCTAAGCGTCAACTTTCGAGTGGATTCCCTCACTGAGATGGCAAAATTTGGATGAAGTTCAATATGCGACCAAAATGAATCCTTCAAGCTCATTGATGAAAAGAAAATCGGAGAGGCTGAGTGATAGATGCGTTTGCACGAGAGGGCTAAAGCGAGAACAGGGAATCTAAAATCCAAATAGTTTGTCGCCTCGGAGTAAGTCAGATGGGGGGAAATACATTCCAGATTAGGGCCCCTACGGATACGAGGATTATTTGAAATTAGAAAACGGGCAATGCTGAGGTGAATTTCTGCAGGAAAGTCCGCAATTGAATTTTGGCTTGTCATTTGTCAGACATTAGTTTGATATGTGATTTGACGTATCGTGATTTTACTGTCACAAGCAATTTTTTTCAAGTGCTGCTGTTTTCATCGGATGCAGTATTCCTTCCCTTTAATAGTTCACAGCTCCCCTTCGTATAGTTGAATTTTTTCAATCCAATCCTTGTAATTGATTTACTTTATGCAAGAAATTTTTTTTTATTACATTTTACATGAAACAAACAAGCTTATGGCTTGAGGCCAGATTTATAAAGTAACACTATCGATTCATAAACATTTACACACCCTATCATTTTCTCGCCAGACCACCACGTCCATTGTACGGCTGCGTATATCTCGAATTAAACGTAACAATACTCTTAATTTTCTCCAGATCACCGTCAGTAACCGCAAACTTTTTCGTCGAAATAAAGAATCTGACACCTTCTGTACATGGAGGTGCCGTTAAAGACCCCACGTATGTGTGCCAAACGGATCCTTTAAAGAAATGTATCACGTAACTCATATCGAGATTTGGGAGTTTCGTTTTGGTGTCCACTGGTCCGTATGGGAGTCGTGGAAGGAGTTGTTTCAGGAATGGGTTTGGCAGAGCGTATTGCTGAATGTCGACCATTGCACCCAAAACTAGGATTTTTCCAGAGTTTGATACGTGCACAAAGTGTATCTGATGTATGATTGAATATAAACATAAATTAGTACAAGAAGAGAGAATTTCACATTAATTGTTTTAAATACCTCTGCATCATCGTGATGACCATCGAAATGATGCTCAGACGGAACGTGAATGTGGAACTATGAAATTTTCAAAAGGTTTAGAAATCGCACAAACAATAACAGAAAATAGAGAAAAAAACCTGCTTCAAAATGTAGTCTTCCTTATCGTACACCAATTTGCTACTCGTATCGTTCAAAGAGACTTTGATGGTAACTCCCTCATTCAAAAATTCAGCGGTTCGATAAACTTCTCGCCAGCGCAAAGTGAATGGGCTGGATCCGTTAAATCTGAAAATATTGCCGACGAAATTTATCGGTGATTGCAATTTTCCGGATTTGCAAGCGCTGAACTTCGGATCCAGATCTCCCCAATGTGCTGGTCCTTTATAGGAAATCAAATATATGTCAGTAAACCTTTTAATATAACGATCGACTTTCGCATCATCACGTACCTCGATCTCCTTCGTAGCCAAACGCAGGTTCAGCTCTTTTACGTAGTCTGTGGGATTCCAAAATCACATCGGCCATGCAATTGTGAGTGGTCGATGCAGCATCAGTTCTTTCCTGCGCTGGTAGAGAAAATACGGGATAGGAGAAAAAGATCACGGAAAACACAAAGAGTGATTTTATGCTCATAGATGCTCAAATGCGTTTCCTTTTTTGGAGTGTTTGAATTGGGGTGAAGAGTCTTTATTTTATACTAAGGTGGAAAAAATGAAAAGAAATCATATGATTGTGAATTGATGCGGAAAAAAAATTGTGGCAGATAACCAGGAACGTCAGTCAGCCTGAACAACCCAGGGCCTAATAATACACGTTCAGTAACAGCAATGATTGATCAAAAATGAAAATTAAATATTCTGATAATAAAAAATAGCTCGCTAAAGCTTTGAAGAGCCGTTTTTTAATTCTTTATTCACCTTCATGCAATAAATTATCCATTTCTGTATTCCTTCAAAACTCAGCCGGTCACGCAAAATTCCCTCATTCAAATCCGTCCAACAAAATCTCTCTTCCGGGGTACATTACAGTCCGAACCAAATTCAATATTCGATTATTCGGATTGTTTTTTCCGCTTCTGAAGAATGTTTACGTAGATGCATAACGATGTGGAATTATAGTTTTCTGCATTTGGTTCAATTTGCCGACAAGAAGAGAATCAGAAGGAATGTAAAACTGTCCAACTTTATATTGATCCTTTTTTTGAGAAATTGAAAAATCAGCATGGTTAATCCGAAATGGGAAACGGGTAATTGCATCACAGTTTGCATCAGAGATACATTTTTCCTTCTGCAACCATCACCGCACTCCCAGTGAGTCTCACTATCCCTTTTTCACGTAACCATTCAACTCCAACGTATCCTCCTCTCTCTGACGCTTGATATCCTTTCAATTTCCCATTTCTCTCAGAAACCGTGTCTGATCCGAGTATATTAATCCAAAGGGGGGCCAGTAAACAATGGGCGGATCCTGTCACAGGATCTTCTTTTATACCGATATTTATTCCAAAAACCCGTGACGTAAAATCCGCATCAGAAGATCGTGACTTTGCGGTAAGGATAATCGCTTGTTCCCCAAATGCATCTTGCTGTTTGCATTCAAGTAAAGAAAAATCAAATAGAAGAAGAAACGAATTGGTTAATTTTTATATGGAAATAAAACCGATTCTGCTCATCTTACCAGTAATTTTTCATCAACTCCATCAACATTTTTCAAATCAACTTTTGTCTCATCAACCACAACACACAGAAAAAAACTTCTTCCCCTCCCCACATAAAGCATATCGTCTACTTTCAATCCGCAAGCCCGAGAGATGACTTCCACGCACTTTGCATCATCAACAGGCACGGGAACATCATCAGGAAAACTCATCGACACCGACCCACTTTCAAAACTAGTTTCCAAGACTCCACTAAGCGTGTGAAACGAAATTTTAGAATGATTGTCTTTATGTATTGAGCTGAAGAGGGAGAATGCTGAGGCCAGAGTTGCATGTCCACAAAGTTCAATTTCGAGTTTGGGAGTGAACCAGCGCAGATTGTAGTGTGGTGATGTTGAGGTCGAAAATGGGTGCGGGGTTAGAAAAGCAGTTTCAGAGAGGTTGAATTCGCTACAAATTTTGAAATTATACCACGTGAGAATCTAACCACGAAGATCGTTTTTACCGGGCTATCTTTTTCAATATCTCATCGGGAGGATATGATGTATCTGAAAACAAAACTACCGCAGCCGGATTTCCTTCGAAAGACTTTTCTGCAAACGCATCAACCACGAACTTGAATTTTAAACAGTTATTTTCAGTAAAAAAATAAGTTATTTGATAGACGAAACAATTTACATAATTAATTATTGTGCGCATTGAAGAAGTCGTTTCACAGAGAAAGGTCGTGGATTTGTTTTCCGGATTTTGTTTCTGCTGACTGTTTCTTTATTATTCACCATTGTTGCACTAGAATTGCGGATTTAGGGAGAGTATTCATTTGGAAATAATAGAATTTGGTGATTTTGTGCATTTCTATTTGGTTTCTTCTGCAAAGGGAGACATGTGCAAGACATCTTCATTGAACCATCATCAACGCAGATGGTGATCCCAACTGGAATAAAAATCCACGAAGTGAACAGATTTGTTCTTTAATATTTATTTATTTTTTTTGTAAAAAACCTGGTATTTTATTTAATAT
>JADGJK010000323.1:0-23117 GCA_027600645.1 Nowakowskiella sp. JEL0407
AAACTTTACTGGCCAAACCTCCCAAATCTCCTTCTCAACAACCAAATAAAAATGCGGCGGATTTTTATTTGCAAACCTTATCGATACACTCCTCGTTCCATCAATCTTGCCCCCATGTCCGACAAAATATTTACTCGAAAATGGTGTATTTCCATACACGCTCTGGTTTTCCCACGGCAGATTCTCGTCGAAATAGCGACAAAATAGGTGTATTACTAATTGCGCGTCGGTTGGGTATAGCTCTGGTGTCCATT
Organism: Nowakowskiella sp. JEL0407; assembly: GCA_027600645.1. Classification (NCBI taxonomy): domain Eukaryota; kingdom Fungi; phylum Chytridiomycota; class Chytridiomycetes; order Cladochytriales; family Nowakowskiellaceae; genus Nowakowskiella; species Nowakowskiella sp. JEL0407. Next base: position 255 of record JADGJK010000323.1, read on the forward strand.
CTTTTTGGTTAAATTTTTGTCCTGCGTTCCAATTGTATCCTGTTAAATAACCTCCCTTCGATAACGCTGTGATAAAAAAAGTTGGATTTAAATTTCGAATTTGTTTTATGTACCCGATCAACTTACAATGAATCCGTTCAATGATATATTCACGACACTCAAATTCTGGCATATTCAAATAATTCTCCACTTTCAAACGTTCTTCAACTTCTTTAACGTTTCCATACTTTTGAATCAACTCCAGTAAACTCTGCGGTGCTTTTTCCTGTTTCGCAGTCATACTGAACAATCCCGGTTTACTCAACCCCGTTCCAACCGAACTAGTTCCAAACGCGGATGTGGTTCCGATGGTTCCGAATGTCGATGATGTACCGAATACGGATGGTTGTGTGGAAGGTTGCTGTTGTTGTGGGAGTTGAGTAGCGAGATTGGATACAATGTGTGAACAATCCAAATGTTGAATTCCGTTTTCTTTGAAAAACGTATCGATTCGTGAAATTTTTTGTGATAGAGGAGTAAATATCTTTGTAGCGATCCACTTTCGTTGAAAAAAATTTAGTGTAAGAAGAAAAAAAAGTAATCCAAATAATGATCATAAATTACTTTGCGAATATCTTCGACTGCGTCATCAATAAAGTCAATATTCACCTCGCTCATTAGCTCTTCTGGATCTTTTACGACCAAGCCATCTTGATACCGTTCTAGTTTTCTTTCTGATTCTTTTGATTTACTGGCCGTTTTGAATTTTGTAATCAACGGGGTTGGGGAAAATGGTAATGCTGACTGAGAAACGGGACTTGCGGGAGGAGGAGACTTTTTAAAGTCGTCGAGAAGACGATCAACGGAACGCTTGTCTCTGAAGGCAGAGCTTGGGGATTTTGAGTTTGGAGAGAAGGGGGAAGAGAGACGAGAGAATGACGAGGACTGAAGAGGAGTAGACGGGGCAGGCGAGACGGGCAGATTAGCAGGCGGCTGCGGAGAGTGCAGGGGCTTAAACAGTTTCTTTGGAGAAGGCGGGACGAGCGGAGTCTTTTGCTTAGGAGCGAAGAGCAGCGAGAGGATGTTGAGCAGGAACAGGGCAAACAGGGCCAGTTCGAGCGAGAGATAGCGGAGAGAAGTGGGCGCCACGACCAGTCGCACAAACACCAGTCCCAGCATCCCCAGCGCATTGGCTACCACCCGGCTTGACATGTTTGTGCGCTCTGCCTTTTCCAGGCTCCGAATGAATCCCCTGCTGTGGGTCGACTGCGAGGTACGCGGCGGTCCTTCGCTGTCCCATGTTTTTATGTCTTGCTGTAGATGACCGGCTTGGATTTCTTGAAAGATGAAATCATCGAAATCGCCGTGATTCTTTCCGACCATACCCTCGACAAGCTTGCTGAAGGTCCCAATCTGGTTATTCGCAAAGATATCAGTGTGATGAATAATATGAATGACTGGTATTCCTCTGTCTGCTACTCTTTCCGTCAACGCTAATTCAACCCCCTTTAGGTGTAAAACCCACCACGGAAACTCCGGTCTAACCCAGAGAGTTCTCTCATCGACAGTATCAACGAATCAAGCAGAATCTGAGATCCTAAACTTCTTGCAAAAACACAACGTCGAAAAGAAACAAGCTATTCTTGCTGGAAATTCTGTTCACATGGATAAAATGTTTCTTGCACGCGAAATGCCTCTGTTGATGGATTATTTGGGATACAGAATTGTTGATGTTTCAACGATTAAAGAATTGGCTAGGCGTTGGAGCCCTGAAATCGCTGAAAATGCCCCCAAAAAAGCGGGTGGACATCGGGCTTTGGATGATATAAAAGAGTCAATTGAGGAATTAAGATACTACAAGAAGTTTATGTTTAAATCATAAGTGGAATGCTGATCCACCAGTAATAAAGAACTGTCAAAAAACCCTGAAAACAAATTTTCATCATCGATAAATTATCACTTCCAAAAAAAAAAAAAAATCGAAAAAACCCACATAAAAAAAAATTAATTAATATTTTAATACTTATTAATAATGCAAAAGCATCCCCCTCCCATTTCCTCTCCCACTCCTATTCCTCCGACATCAGCGCCCGGATTCACTGGGCACAACAACATTCTTCGCAAATTCAGTTTCACTCCTCATTTCAGTTTTCTCAACTCGGAAAAAAGAAAAAAGACTAAACCACATGCGGAACTCCCTCAACCTCTCCTAGTTCAAACTAATCCCACCACCATAGCGAAATCAACAACATCTCCAACCGCTCTGAGCGCCAGGACCTCATCACCAGATAGCACCCCAAGAAAATTCGTCTTTCCCGAAAACCCTCCCCCGCACTCACCAATTTCTCCGACTTCACCTACGCCCCCTACATCGGCCGCGAATACTCCTCCTCCGCCCGTTTTGCCATCACCACAATCAAACTTATCCCTCTCGTCGTATAGCATAAAACGTGGCCAACATCTACCATCGTTATCTGTACGTCATCATTCTTCCACCGGACAAATGTCGCTCGATCAGCAAAATCAGACGCAATCAATACCATCATCATCAAATAATTTATACCGCCAAGCGTCGCTGAATGCAACTTCGTTGCACGATGCGCTTCTGATCCGTAAATCGAGTTTCAAGGATGAAAAGCAACAGTTTTTTGAACAGCAGTTGAGCGAACGGAGGGACTCGAGTTTCACCACTAGCAGTAAGAGTAGTTTTGAGCCTGTGAAGGAAACGACAAAGATTGTGCGTGACAAGGATCCGTTAACGGGAAAGAAAATGGTGAATCAGTATATTATAGTGAAGCAACTTGGAAGGGGAGTGCATGGCAAAGTCAAATTAGTTCGACATTCTGAAACCGGTGAATTTTGGGTAGGCATTTCAGTCTCTATTTTATACCACTTTATATCTATAATCTGAACTATAATATTATTTTGTTTATTAATAGGCTTTAAAGATTGTCGAGAAAAATCCCAAACGATTATTCCCATCCCGATTATCCGAATCAACTCGACCTAAAGCCCACCTGGATAAAATCAAACGAGAAATCGCGATTTTGAAAAAATGTGAGCATCCGCATATCGTGCGACTGAAGGAAGTTATCGATGATCCATCTGAAGAAAAAATATACCTGGTTTTGGAGTATCTCAGCGGAGGGGATATCAAGTGGCATGACAATGCGGAGCCTGTGAGAAACCCGGTTTTATCATTACAAGAAGCTAGAGAGATATTTAGAGACGTTATTTGTGGATTAGAATATTGTAAGTTGAAAACATTTGACAGTAAATTTTTTTCCCCCGTTTTTTTTTAAACTTTTTTTGTTTTTATTTGAAAAAAAAATAGTGCATTTCCAAGGAATAGTACACCGAGATATAAAACCCGCTAATCTACTATGGACAAGCACACACCGCGTAAAAATTTCCGATTTTGGTGTTTCTGTATTCATTCCGCCGCCTGCTGCATCTGTTACTATTCCTGAGACAGGTACACAATCACAACAAACCATACTGGATAAAAAGTCAACTGCCAGTTTAGATGATTACAAGGTGCTTTCTAATAACGAGCTGGAGTTGGCGAAAACTGCCGGTACTCCGGCGTTCTTTGCACCGGAAGTTTGTGGGGTTGGAGAGGATATAAAGTTTGGAGAAGCAGGTATTTTTTTGTTTGTTTGTTTTTTGTAAATTTTTTTTAATTTTGTAACTTTTTTGTGTATGAAAGGTAAACGATCGACTCTGAAAGATTTAAAAAAGAAAAGCATGGCAATTGGAACGGCGATTGATATATGGGCGCTAGGCGTAACATTATACTGTTTGGTTTTTGGAAACGTACCATTTACTGCTGATACCGAGTTTGAGCTATTTAATGTCATTTGCAATGAACCGTAATGATTTTTTTGCAGCATTAGATTAATATTTTATGTGGAAATTAATGTTTGGGGTTTTTTTATTTTTGAAAAACAAATAGATTGGTCTTCCCTGAAATCAAACCGCATGAGGATGAGGAAGATGCGTTGTTGGTGCGAGACTTGTTGACGCAAATTTTGGAAAAAGATCCAGTAAAGCGATACAAGTTGTTTGAAATTAAGGTATAGTTTTTTTGCTTTTTTTTTTTAACATAATGCAATTTTAGTATGGTGAATTTTTAGTTGCATCCATGGACCACGGCCGATTTGGATGAGATCGAGACAGAAACATGGCTATGTGAGAGTGATCCGGTTGGTGATCCTGTCACTGTAACCGAGGACGAAATGATGGCCGCTGTTAATATTATGGTAATAAAGTTTTTGAAGTGAGAGGTTTTTTTCTGAATTTGTTTTTTGTTTTAGGGATTTATTAAGGATCGAATGCGAAAGTTATCAACTTCTATTCAAACTATGGCTACAAACTTGCATGCACTACGGAGACGAACGAAGAGTTTACCCTCGGTCTCAAGTAAGTGAATTCCTTCAAGTTCAGTAAAAAAGAAATATGAACCGTTTTTTTGTTTTTTTTGAATTTCATCTGGTAGACGAACTTACATCTCCACCACGAACTTCAGCGACACCAACTCCAACGCGAACACCAAACAAACGCAACACATTAGCGGCACCAATAACACAACAATACCAACAATTTCAAACGCAACAACCAAAACAAATACCAAACCATAGAAGCGAAAGCGCGTTGGGAAAGCAATATGAGCGAAAATCATCATCTTTTAGCAACATTTACAACACTAATAGCAACAGCAGTAATCTCGGGTCAAGTCACAGTGGACGGGAGAATAGTCTTTCCAAGAAACTGTTAAAGAAACGGAACAGTAATAAGAGTAATGAGAGTAATAAGAGTGCGAGTGGATATTTTGGTCGAAGTTTAACGACGAGTAGTAATGGGAGTAGTTTTGGAGGAGGTGGGGGAGGAGAGTCGTATAGTGCGGGGAAAAAAATGGTGTATTCGATTGAATCGAATGGACAAGTGTTGTATTCCCGGATCGATGAGTTTCCGACAGTCGATAGTACAGGAAGTAACATTGAACGCGGTAGTTCGGGGATAACGGAAAATCCACCACCGCAACATCATCATCAATTGCACCATCATCACCAACAACAGCTCCATATTCCGAGACCGCAGCAAGCCATACCGCCTCGACAAGCGAACTCGCCGTTTGAAGAGTTCTTGTCCTCTGACTTTGATGATAGTGATAGTGAGATTGAGGTTGGGGAGAAGTGGTTTCGGTGGGATGAGAATTTGAAGGTTGATTTTGTGGAAGAGGAGAGAAAGAGGTTAGAGAATTGGAAGTTGGAGAATGGAGGATGAAAGATGAGTTGTTTTTTTCTTGTTATTTTTAATAAATGACAGAAGGAAAATTCGTGAAAGTTAAATGATTTGCGAGTGGTTGAAGGTGGATTGTAAGAGAACCATCTATTTGCTGGACAAAATTCACAGTTTCACCGAAATTCAAACTGAAAAATCACACCACAAACCATAATGGTGAAGGAGAAGTTCTAGAAGCCAATCTGCATGGAATTATTTTAAAATAAGATTAAAATATATTGTGAAGAAATTCGGCGACTTCAAACAAAAAAGTTGCTTTTTTTTTTTAGAATCAAAATCTGACGAAACGTAGAGAATGTGAGCTTTTGAATGATATGTGTCTGTGGGGTTATTAAGAGATTGGGGAGATAAGTTTTAAGAGCGACGGGCGTGGATTCGAAGTCATATAGCCTAATGTACAAGTAAAAAATTTGAATAAAAAAAAGAAAAGAGATAAATATTCAATAAAAATTGTATAGATTTATTATTATTTTAGATAGAGAATGAGCAAGTGGAAATTTACCCAAGTATAACATGAAAGGAATGTATGCAACGTGAACGAGTTTCTTTGCCCAATCGGCAACTTTCATAATCATTTCTCTTGTTTCTGAATTTTCATAAAAAAAATTAGTTTCTAATTCTAGAAATGTTGTAGCGCATATTGCGAACCTTCTTTCATTCTGATTTTTTTCTTCGGGACGAAAACAGTTCTTGACAGGTTTCTCGTCTGGCAAAATTTCGGAATCACGCTCATTTCACTATACTGTATAATTAATCAAGTATCCTACAAAACACTAATGGAAACCCATTAAAAACTTGAATTTCCACTATATCGTCTCTCCCCTCTACTCCCACAATTTTCCCTCCAAGTTCCAACTCATCTTTCCAATTTTTCATATTCACATCCACCCTCCCAAACAACAGCTTCTTCACCATCTGAATCCTCGCATTCCCCTGTTTTCCAAAATTATTCAAAACAACAATACAATCCTCGCCAACCCTATAAACCAACAGCCTCGCGCTAATGCTGCTAACAATCCCAGATCCATGCGAAAGAAACGATAGTTTATGATTCCAAAACTTTTGCGTAGTTCGGATGTTGTTGATTCGTTTTATAAAGTTGTACAGTTGCGTATTTGTGTTGTATGCGGAGAGCCAAAGTGGTTGGCGATTGTATGGGTCGTGCTTTTCGGAATCTACGGTTGAAAAGTGTTGTTCTGTGCCGTAATAAACGATGGGGAATCCACTGTGTTTTTGAAATTTTAAATTTTTAGAAAATAATGCCAAAACACATGGCTTACGGTATACTATAAGTCCATAGTAACTGTTTAAAAAAAACAACTCAAAATTAGTAAACTAGTTTTTCTTTAAATTGAAACATATCAATGTTACCGAATTCATTAATAATGAAATATCATCTTGATCTGCTAGAAATCTGGGTATATCTTGGGAAATTTTGTAAATTCGAAGTATGTAAAAATAATGAGAATCAAAATGTTTAAATACCATGATTATCTACAAAATTTCCGAGTCCATTAGTTTTAAACTTCTTCAGATGCAACTTATAATACTCGATCAGCGCCTCCACAGACTTTCTCCTATACACAAAAACTTCTCGCATGACCAAAAATCCGGGAAAATTCAATGCACCTCCAACGTAATTCATCTTATCAGCAATATAATCAATTCCATAATCTCGCATACCCTCTTCAAGTCCATACGCATACTCACCCATAAAAAACGTGTTTGTCGATGCAACTAATCGATTCAAATATTGTTTCGGCATGAACCTTGCGGTGTCAATGCGAAATGCGTCGATGGAGTATGTTGATACTAGATCGAGTAACCATTGCTTTTGGGTTTCTTCTACATATGCGTTTTCACTGTTTAAATCCGCGAGGCCAAAGAACCAGCAACTTTCGAGAAGCTTATGGTTTGCCGTTGTGTGAAGCCAGTTTGGGTTTGATGGATCGGTATAGTGCGGAGGCAGGTGATAATGAGAAGGATGATTGAAAGGGTAAAACTGTGAGGCCCAATTGGGATCATGAAGGTTTATGTTACAGCCCTGAGTGAAATTCCCGTGAATGATATAGAGTCAATGACAACAATAAAAAAAATGAAAAACCATGTGATTAGGAACGATATCTAGCATCAATAACATATCCCGCTTCCGCATTTCTTCTTTTAAATCCAACAAATCTTGCTTCGTTCCGAAATGTTTATCGATCTCGTAAATGTTACCCGTATGATAGCCATGGTACTTTGCCTTCCATTTTCCTTCTTTATCGTCTGGCTGCTGCTGGAAAATTGGCGTAATCCAAATTGCATTGAAACCCATGTTGGAAATGTAATCCAGTTTTAGTTGAATTCCTTTTATGGTGCCACCACACCATCCAAAGTAGTCTATTTCTTGTTCACTCGGGGAGGTTGACGGGTCAGTTTCAGTTTTAGCAAATCGATCGACCTTTTTTAGTGGGGCAAAGAGTAAGAGAAAGCATGGACGGGGCACAGTAAAGACAGGCATACCATGATGAAATACACATTTCTCTCCTGCCACGGCGGAGAATGGTCATGCACTTGCACGAAGCCTTGCTCAGCAGTAAACAGATTTCCCATAGGCTGACTGTGGCTTATTTTATTGACCACTTGTCAATCACAAAGTTCCCATCAGCCCATAGATTGTCTGCGCCATTCATCCCTTTCATTCGATTTCCTTCTTTTATAGCATACCCCGTTATTCTTTTCGTCACGAATATACTGGGAAATACTAATGTGGTTAGTGAGCTCTTTGGTCGATCAATTGCGTTCTGGCAGCGTGGATCGATCTCTTGTATCCATTTCCTGATGTATTCATTTATCGCGTTACTTGGATTTATTATTTGTTGATTGTATCGGTGTAGTAAAACCTGCAAAATTTGGTTATCTTTAAATATCAAAAATCCAAATCTATACATCGAGATAGCTTTGTTTAGTTCGAGGTGTCTTTGGAACAAACATCCGAAGCTGTATCATAGCTTCTCGTAAAGCTTCACGGCTATTAATACCATAAACTGCCAAACATTTTTTGGCCGTGTTTCTAAAGATAAAAAGACAGCAATATTACCAACTTCATATTCGTCAACCTTTGCATAAGGTTTAGAGAACCAACCTCACATTCTCATCTTTATCACTCAATCTCAATATTAACGCATGAATCAAATCCAAATGATAAAATCCATATCCCACCAAATTTGCACAAACCTGTGCGCGGACGTTTGGATTTTCATCATGTGTGAACTCAATTTGAGGTATCACCAACAATTCAAGCGGGTTTCTAAAATCTCGCTCAAAAGTGTGATATAGATAAAGTAACGCTTTTGATGCTTCGATTTTCTCTTGCCACAAACCAGTTTTCATCAAGTTCATTAAAACAGCGATAACGTTCGTAAGTGTCACTGGTTTTCCCTAAAAATTGATTTAATAATAATCTCAATGAAATTATCAGTATTTTCTTACCCCCAATCCCGGAAACCAGAACTTTTTGGATATTTTTTCCAGAGCTGGAGAAGCGCACTCTTCTTCAATGTCGTCGATATTTTTGGTCCAACGACTTCGTTTCCCCAGAATATATAAATTCGAGGGATTTTTATCAATCTTACTATTCTCAGTGATCGCTTTTTTGAACAGTGCCCAACTAAGCGCAGATTCTTGAGCGAAATTGGAATTTTTGATTGTGGAATTGGTTTGGAAGGACGGCAGGTCGGAAACTGAATCTTCAGAATCTGTTTTGATGGGCGCTAGTTTATTGACTGCGTTAATAAGTTCTTGAACAATTGATTCTTTTTGTGGAATTGGTGTTTTAGTTCGTGGTGGATTTGATACTGTCGCAATAGTTGAAGCTCGTCGGTGATTAACCTTTGGAATTGGTGGCTTAATATCCAGTGCTTTTCGTAACTGCGGTAAAGTTTTTGGTGAATATTTTACTCGTTCCACTGGCTTTGGAGCCGTTGTTGGTTTGGCCGCCAACTTTGGAGGTGATTTAATCGGTGATTGTGGTGCTTGTGGAGTTATTGGAGCAACTAATTCAGCTATCTCTTCGGTATCGTTGCTTTCTTTCGCGGAATCAGTTTCAGGAACGTTCTCGGAAAAATCATGCAAGTTTTGTTCTTCAGTTGTCGCAGGTTGTGTTTCCTTTGCTACTGTTGAAGCATCCTTTAAAGAAGTAATTGACGCAGATGCATGTTTTGGAAGAATTGTAGAAGCGTTTTCAACTACTTCGGAATTGCTGCTAATTTGCTGGACTTTCACCGTTTGGGTCGCTGATGCCCTTCCTTGCGGCTCAACTGGAACTGGATTCTGGAGTGGTTTTGTTTCTTTCACAATCGGTGGTTCCGCAATATTCTCGATACTCAATGATAGCTCGATATTAGGAAGAGTTGACGGAGGTTGCTGTTGTGGTACAGGAGTCTCAACATTACCACGTCGACTCTTAATCAAAACTCTCACTTCCTCTTGTCTCTCCTTAAACGCTTCCAATTTCTTTTGCTCAGACTTTATTCTTTCCTGGATTTCAAACTTCTTCTTCTCTTCTTCCCGCTTTTGTCGAATTTCTTGAAACCCAGCAACAGAATTTGGAACGATTCCCATCGCCATCATTCTTTTTTGGATATTTTGTCCAATGTTTACTTTTTTGGCTTGACTTCGAGGAAGTGGTGGAGGTGGAACAGGTCGAACTGGCTTTTGAACTTCTTTCAGTAGTTTTTCTTGGACTTGTTCACCTGTAAGTCTCAAATTTGCAGCTTTTTGCAACATTAGTTTTTGCGAATTTGTTGGTTCCGGGTGTAGTTTTATGTTCCAAGGTGATTCGCCGTTTGCGGCAATCGTCGGGACTTTTTGTAATTTTAAAAAAGAAATATAAGTTAAAAACAGAACATTGAATTATTCGAAAATATCTTACTTTTCAATACAGGTTCTGCTTTTTCCTTGGCCAAATCATACAAAGAACTACGCCCGGGCTCAGATAATTTCGGTCGTTCCGGTATATACAACTGTTTCACATCAGCTCTTCTCGAAGCGTTTGTTTTCGGTGCTGAAATTCTCAAATATTCCGCTTCTTTGTAAACAACCTCATTCCTCGCCACCAACATATTCTCTGAATCCGAATCCTTGTCGTCGTCATCATCATCATAAACATCATTTTCAATTTCATTGGAATACTGCGCTCCCGTCGAGTGGGGTTTAACTAAAAGGCCGGTTATGTTTGTGAATGTGTTTTGGGTGTATATATTTGTTGGTTCGAATCCTTTGGCATGTTCGAATGTTGTTCGTTCGTTTTTTAAAAACATTCGTTTCCGTTTTCTCTGATCGATTTGTAAAAATTTTAACGAGCTGTTGTGAAAGGAAAAATTGCAAGCTGTATTTTGATTTACCTTGAGTGCTTCCTCTATTTTTTCTTCTGTAAGCTCTGGGTTGAACAAAGGAGTGGTTGGACTTGCATTAAAATTTCTAATGAAATGAATGAGTATAACAGAAATAAATACAAATGTGTGAGGTCAAACTTACGAGTTTTTCTGAACGTGCCACTTTTCAACCTTCTGGGAATTTTGTCTATAAATCTCCCAAAAGTCTAACGAAGAGTCAAACATTGTTGGAACTTCCACAACGTCATCAACCCAATCTCCTTGCTCTAAAATTGCCGCAAGACACCGGGACGGTAAATAATCTTGCATCTTTACTGCAGCAATTTGATCTTCCATTGAAACTAGCAAGTCTCCACGGTTGTTGGCAAAACATAGTGAGTAGATCGACGCTCCAAATTGGAGTTCTCTAAATATGGAATGATTAATTGGTCGCATGTTCTTTATTTTTAACTTTTAATTTACCGTATCATGGAATTTTCTATCCCGTCCCAGATTTTTACTGTTCCGTCTTCACTTGCCGTTGCGAAAATTCTAAGAGATTCTAAAGAAGCTATCTTTGTAATTGTCGCGGTGTGATCTTCATCCTGCGAATGCGATTTCAGTTGCCCTAAACACTAACGTTTAAATTCAAAATTCTGTAAACCATACGTTATTGAAATTACAACGCAACGTTTGATTTTCAACCCTAACAGTAGTAAACCGGAAGTTATCTAATCCCAAACCCAGGAAATTTCCACGCTTATCTAGTGCGATGTGGTCGGGAATACCAGCGGGGATTTGAATCATTGATGTATTCACTAGCTTTAATGGGGTTTGAAGTTCGATTTTCCACACTTTGATTGTTTTGTCTGTTTTTAAAAATCAGAGGATGGAGCATATTATTATCTTTTTGATACTTCAAACCTAATCCTGTGGTAAATAGCAATTTGTTTTTCTCGTCACAAACGATTTTTAGTATTTCAGCAGGGTGAGCCTAATATCAGATAAATCAAAATAAAAATTAAAACTACAAATTTCTTCCCAACCTGAATGACAAATTCTTGTTTCCCCAACAACCCAATATGAATATCAAACACAACAATCTGACCCGTATTCGTTCCCGCAAACAGTAAATTATAAATGACCATCTCACTTGTACCCATAGAAACATTTGTTGTTAAGGATGAACCTGTGGTTCCAATCGCACTCGCATTCGCACCCAGCGTCGCCCCCGTCGACGGAGAAAAACTGAACCTTGCAAAGCAATTGCATTTTTCAAATCCTATAGTCCATTTCCAATTCTGAATGATTTTACATGGGTTTGTTGATGTATCGTAAACAGGTATATCACCGTTACTTGTTAGCAACCAAATTCGTTCTATCACCCCCAAAAAAGTGATCAAAATTGAACAATTCAATCTTTATCATTTTTGAGATTAAGTACCTAGTGCGATATCGTAAACGATATCATAAATGTTGGCTTCGTTCATTACAGGAAACGCTGTTACTAGGACTGCACCAGTAACAGGGGAAATTAAGCGTATTGAATTATCTTCGGCGCACGCAACGATGCGAGCTGGGTATCCGGGCCTTTCTTCACGAAATAGAAAATTGACTCTTGTTCTATTCAATGTACATGACATCATTATAAGAATATAGAGAAACAAAAAAGATGGATTTAGAATATTAAAGATACCGTAAATATGCGAATGTGGAATAGAATCTGTTAATTAACCAAACATATATTCCACGTTTTGAGTATTGCATAAATGTATCTCTACGCATCCATTCCATGCCAATACATTCTTCGAGCGTTTCGACTCTGAACAAATTCGGTATATTTTTTTTTAAAAAAAAAAAAAAAGAGAATGCAAATAACCTGTAAACCAATTGACCATTATCAAGACTCCATAAACAAATCGATGAATCAGTGGAACAAGATAAGATGAAAGGAGAGAAAATATTGTTTTGTGGTGCTGGTATAACGATTGCTGTTACTGCTTGAGTGTGTCCTCTCAGCGCGTGAATGAGAAAGGTGTTATGAGCCCATACTTTGACTGGTAACATGTTTTTAGATGTTAGATTCGGAAAAAAGGATTATATTTACGGGAAATTTTTCTGTTAAAGGAACGTACCGGTTGAATCACGAGATGCCGTGATAAGATATTCTAGGCCTTCATGATAAGCTAAAGCAGATATTGAAAGTTCGTGGATTCCTTTTAAACAGTCCAGTCTTTTTCCATTTGCGTAATCGTATATCTATTGATAAAGTCGAGAAAATTCCGTGTAATTTTTTTTTTAAATAAAACCTCTTACTTACGTAAACATTGTTTTCCACAGCGGCATACAATCGATTTGTTGCTTCTCGAACGGAAATATGGGAAATCCATTCTTCCGCTTCAAAGTCGTTAATTTTTATCCTGGGGTTACTGAACAATACGTGTGCGCTAATAAAATTCACTGAAATTATTATAACACGTAAAACACGACGGGACTCTGTTTAATTACGCTTCAGGGTTTTTCACAAAACCCCAAACCTTTGGGATATTAGTCTGGCACTTTTAAAGCGAAATAAAGTGATTTACCACTATGCTTCCAACGCATCCAGCTACTAATTCATCTCGTTCATCCACAAATAATAAACTTAAAGTGTTTAGCATTATTTAACTTAGACAGGTAACAACAACCACCAACCTTAGAACTGGTTTAACACTCGAAACCGAAGTAATTAACTCAAAACTAGAATCCAACAACTAAAAACAAAGCTTTTACAAATCAATAGCAAAACAAAACAATTTTTTCAATACTCGAAGTTGCAAATGAGATGCAGCAACAATAACCCTCCACTTTTTAATATAAATCCACTCGCGAATCCCGCCCACTGACTCACTAGGCACACCACGCTCAACATTTATAGGAATCCGAAACATTCTCGTTGACCCTCTAATCAATTGAACCGAATGTGCATCAATCAACGCAAACGAGTCCACGTTCGAACCTTGGACTCCAGATTCATATATAACGGATTTTAAATTCGGTTTAGAGTGGATTAATTTCTTCGAGATTTGGAAACCGGATGGAATCGATAATGAGATATTTGATGCGGAAGTTTTATATGGGTCATGGATATTTCCTTCTGAGTCTTTTGATGTATGAGAAGTTGTATTTAATGTGGAGGCTGGGTTTGCGCGAGAGACGAGAGTTTGGATTTCTCTTTTCACTCGACGCCAGGGTTGGATCGCGGTGGAGTCGTTTGGAACGGAAACGGATGTTGACGTGATCAGATCATCTTCCTCAGAAGAATTTGTGACGTTTTTTTCTGGACGTAATTTGATTGTAGAAGTTACGTCAGTTGAAGAATGGGGAAGATCATCAACTTGCATTTGAAAAAATTCCGGTGATTATGAAATGCAAAGATTATCAAGGAGATAACCAATCATACTCAACTTTTTTTATTAATTAATGTAAATTCATAATAGAAATACTGAAATGCATGTGTTAATCAAAGATCATCTGAATGCTGACAGACCGGAAAGTTTGAAAGGTTTGACAAGTCACAAAAAAACACAATGTCCTTCTGGAGAGAAGCTGGTTTCACGTACGGGCTATTAACTCCGCAATTCTGTTTTTTCTAACTTTCGCTGTTGCAGCTACGTACAATACGTCAACATCGCCGCTAAATCTTTGAGAAATGTCCTCAAATCTGACGTCAAAGTCCTCGCCTTACGTCGTGAAGAACAAGTAGCTAGAATCTCGAAATGGGCTGAAGGAAAGCAGGGAGAATTGGTATATCTTCTTATTTCGCTGATTCATTTCACGTCAACTCACTAATTTTTTCCAATTTCAATTTTTCTCCTTTTTTTCAATTAAAAAATAGCAATTACTTTCCGAAGTTAAGAAATAAGGATGATTTAATCGCATAGTCTGCATTCGTGCCAGAAGAAAAAATAAAATCTACTAATCCTGTTCACAAAAACAAAATCTTGCACTCAAATATATTTTCTCATTCTTGATTGGCGAGCAACATTTTTCTCCTTACAAACTCTTGCCAAAAATCAATGAACCTTTCGACAAACCAATCTCATTTATCCGCCCCGACAAATCGAATTTCCTCTCCCCCGAGTTATCCTAAAATTACCAACCAGCGAAGTAAATTGGTACAAGAAATCCTTCAAGAAGCATCGCACATTAAACCAGATCATTTAGTTCCTGTGCATCCTGAGTTGAAATTTATGAGAAATAAGTGTGCGGAATTGGAAACTGAACTTGACGAGAAACAAAAACAATTATGGTTGATAAATTTGGATAATTCTGCACTACAGAATGAACTTGTTGCATTAAGTAAGTTCAAAGAGGAGGTATGTGAGTCTTTCCTTGAACGTGAGGAATAGTATTTTAATTTATTTTGACTTTTGATTTTAGAGAAAGAGGTTAATGGACGAAGCACTCAAGGAAATCACATCAACATTACAAACTCTTCCTCAGAACAGTATGCACTCTGCTTCGCTCAGAGAACGATTAAATGAGATACACTCTGAAATATCGAGACTCGAAGGTCAATAATCTCATTTTACGACAGATCAACTAAGAAAAGCATTTTGAAGACAAAACTCAAATACGAACTTTGAAGAAAAAAAACAACTATTTCTATGAATCAAACAAAAAAATCTACTTTCAGACAGAAAATAAAAAATTGTCAGGCTTCTTTTTGTCGATTTGTGGAAGGTGTTTGATTTGTTTGCAGATTCGAATCGAAAAGTTGGGTATTTTCTTGTTTTGAAAATAAGAATGCTTGGTTCAGTGGTTGATCTTGAAGGAGCTGTTGCTGCGTCAGTTGCTGTTGAACTACCGCACCGTAGGTTTGTCGACCCTGCAAATTGCTGCTGTATGTGTAATTACCGGAGCTGGTTGAAGTTGGCACACCTGCACGTTTCCATACGTCCTGAACAAACAAGTTATTATTCAAATTGATCGCAAGGAGGAGCACAATCAAAAACTCACGATGCCGTTCTTTGAAGTTAACACAGGAACAATCGGAGCGCTTGGAGTTTTTCTTGGTTGTATAGGAATCGATTGCAACTGCGACAACCCACTGGTCCCGATGTATCCGTGTTCGTCAGTATTAAACGACAACGATCCGGTGTTCTTTTGTTGTGACCGTGAGTCTCGTTTATTCTTGGCTGTATCGGATTTTTGTTTGTTGTAGTGCCTAGTATTTCCTCTCGACGCAGCTACATTAAAATTGAATAAATAAATATAGCTATTCGTTTTGGGGTTTTTTGTATTTACAATGTCGTTGTCGTGTTTGCGCTCCAACATCTTCTTCGGAACTCTGATCATAACTTTGGAAAGCAGCAGTTTGCATCGGAAAGTTTCCATGAGCGGGACTGGAGAGTCTCTCAACTTGATCGAAAAATCCTTGGTCGTTTTCGTCGTCATCGTGTTCATCATCAGCATCCGCAAAATCATCATCAAAGTCTGCTCCGTCGGTTGACATGGGTGACGTTGAAGTAAAACCCGATAGTGGTAATGCGGAAGAGGAAGGACTGGATTCGAAATGGAACACGGGGAATCTGTTGAAAGAGTTGAACGTAGATGGAGATAAACAGGATATTTCTGGCGAAAGTGGGACGGTTGGCTGCATTTTCCAAAGTTTATTTTGCATACTTGAAGAATGTGTTTTAATTAATAATAGATAACAGACACATATCATTCAATCACCTTTGAAGATAGTTCTGTTGTGGACCGACAACACTTCCTGGACGCAACACACGCAAGTACCCAATGACCTCTGAAGTGGTAAAATGATAATGTTTGATTAAATACGCTGCGATTAATGTCCCTGTGCGGCCAAGACCCGCTTTGCAATGCACCGCGATCGGACCTAAAAAATGATTTATAAATCTCAATGAGACAAAAGAATGCGACCATGCATCAATTTACCAGTTCGAGATTCACAAAGATCCAAAAAACGTTTTAAAATTCCATCCGGGGGTGTGGTTCCATCAGGAAAGTACAATTCTACATGTTCAATGCCAGCATCAATAAATTTCTTTCTTTCGTACAGCTTATTATTCAACCGAACTATTGTTCCCACGTTTTTCTCTTTCAGAAATTTGATAAGATTATCAATCTGATAGACAGAATGTAGTTTTCCAGAGTTTACTGTTGTTGATTGTTTGGGTATTCTCGAGACACCGCCAGTTAGCGCTGTAAACACACCACCAAATCCTATAAGTCCATTAGGATTTCCTTGGAGTTGTACGGCGCGAGGATTGTTTGGGGGATCATCGTGCGGTGAAGCTAATGCGATAAATTTATCACCTAGCCAATTCAAATCTCCGTTTTCTACTTTTTCGAAAAATTCGTACTCTTCCAAATTGATTTTATCTAGATTTAAAAGTCCGAGTTGGAGAGCTTTGTGTAATCCTTTTAAACAGTCGAGGATAGTGATATGGTAGGTAGCTGCACCATATCCTGCGTCGCGGTAGGGAAGGAAAGGAGGCTGACAAGCGACTAGTGGTCGGTAAGCTTCTTCGGCGGTTTGCTTATAGACAAACATCTTACATAAAGAAGCAAGGATTTAGAACTTAAATATGAGTCCAATGCATAAATCTGTACCATATAACAGCAAAGAACAAAGGCCGCGTTTGCCCTTTTGTCAGCGTCCAAACTGGAAAAAAGACAGATTTTCTTGTTCGAGAGTAGGGGATTCTATGTTAATTGAATTTTAGCTTTTGTCGCCTATTTGATATTTGATTTGTAAACCTGAAATTTTTCCGTCATGATCTCTCCAAACCGTAAGACATGAGCCAAATTGAAAGGTCCAAAATCAGAGTAAAAATTCACATAAACGAGAGTTTGATCGATGGTGAAAAAGTGTATGTTTGGATAGTGCTGTTGAGGAGGTTGTGCGAGCGATGTGAAGTAAAGTTTATCTGGATTTTTTTTTTGAAATCAGCAAAGGTGTGTTGCAGTTTATTAATGTTACCTTTAATAAATTCCTTTGCATTGCTCAGTATATCGTCTGCAGTTGCACTTGTTGCATGATTCATCATTCCACGATTAAACGGCAACATTGTTTCAAATGTGATGAAATAAAATAAAGTCTAATAGGAAAGAAATTCAGGGGATCAAAGGAAGTCAGATTTTTTTCAGGGAAGATATTCACTGATGCAAAATAAGTTTGGATATTTATCCAATCACAAGCAGGTCAAAATATAAAAATATTCGCGTTCAATGCAAGCATGTTGATTAATATATTAATGTTTAGGAGCAGTAATATGCCATTTGCGCACCTTTGCGGACAAACCCACATTTCTCATAAAATCCTACGTTACTGTCGGAACAGTCAAGGATTATTTTATATGCACCACACGATTTTCCAATCTCTTTCAACGCTTCTATGATATAAAGCCCCAGCTTTTTCCCTCGACATTTATCGTGAACCACAATATCTAGAAATACAGTTACAGTCGTTTAAGATCTGTGAGATTATATTTACTACCTTCAATGTGGCCAGCAAGTCCACATTCATGGATAAACTTATGCTCAAGCATGACGGTACCGGATCTATTTATCGAAATAAGTAAACCTCATAGATACATTGATGTGATATACCCTACGACATGACCGTCCGACTGATCTACTACAACAATTATTTTGTAAATGTCGTTTAACTTCTTCAAGTGTTCAAAACGAGCTGAATTCATAATTAATCATATGCATCTGAATTAATTCAAACTCTAAAACCTTTATATTGATCAAAAGAAACGTCACCAACAGTGGTGAGTTGTTTCAGCGTGTCCAGGAAACCTAACATCAACATGAATAGAGCAACAATTAATGAATAATTCAGGCGAACCGTTGTTATAGTCATCGAGCGACAGGGGGCGGATGGAGTACGGCAGGGGGAAGTTGGCCAGCGCCTTCTCTGGAATTTGGTCAGGAGGAAACAGGTATTCCATGGTTTTTGACAATGAGCTGAACAGCCACACTCCGCTGGCCAATTGGATTCTGTGCAAAAGGAGAATGTTTTTGTTATCTATTACGTCTCATCCCATATCACATCCTGAGATTTGACATTTAGGTATATATACCACCGATTTCTGTCCGTTATTTTCGCGTTACATTGGTCATTGTTTTTGTTCACTTACTGCACGTTTTGAGGGCAAAAGGTAAAGTAAATATTAATCACGTGGGATCTAAATAAAAAGAAGTGCAGGATAAAGCATGTATTAAGCGGAATCATTCAAATCTCTGAATCTATAACGTTTCAAGATCAAACGTTGTGTAACCAGGGTCGAAGCTTTGAAACGTGATATGAGTATAGATTAAACAACAATCACATCATCTAAACAAACAAACTTTTGAAAAATGCTAATGCAAATGAAAAGCAATTTCTATTATGTCATCATCTCATCGATCTCGGTTGTACACACATCTTGAAAATTTAATTTTAAAGTTCCTGTCAAAATCTTTATCTTCAAATTCTGGAAACTTCACACACTTTTTCGTTCTTTCCAAAATCAAACAAACTTTCTGAAATCATAACTTTCTATCAAAGTTTTATTTCGGATTAAATTTCGTTCGTATTTACCTATTTTATTTTCCGAGCAATCATCTGATTTTGACTTTTTGTTTCCCGTTCGATTTCCTGTGTTTTTTGTCTCCTCTTCTGCTTGATCTTTTTCGATCCCGGTTTATCAATAGACGTCAATCAAACAATGCCGACTGCAAATCCCTCGACTTCTACCTATCTGAATTCGTTTGCCGAACTGAACCAGAATTACCAATCGTCAGGCGAACTAAGTGAAACCTCCAGCGATGACGGCACTGGACAAAATACTTATTCTGGGGCCGAAGAATTCCCGAGTTTCGAAGAGAATGGTGCTACTTTAGAATTAGGGGGCTATCAGCGAGTAATTGTCGTTACCCACCACTTACCCATGGTCTGCCAGCTATCGGCTACATCAAAACTTCCTCCCGCAAGAGCTGAGCGAGAAAAGGAACGTGAGAAGGAACGAGAACGTTATTTTGCTGGAAGCGGAAATATCAGCTCCAATTGGGATTACAATGCTCGGTCTGGCCATGATTCGAAATACGCGAAGACTTCAGTCATAGATCGCTCGCTCATTCATGGTACCTCATTAGAGAATCCAATTGATATACCCCCACTTGGCTCCAGTCCGTATTCTACCCCAACCCCCTCCAGTCCAGGGGTAATCCTCTCCAGATCGCCTCAATTCTCAGAACTCAATGGTCATATGATTTCGAACGGTAGCTCACCTTCTGTCAACATGGCATACACTCGTTCTCAAAATTCTGCGACCACAGCGTTAGCTGCTCACGAAATTCAAAAAGACCATACTTACAAGTCGAACGGAACAAACGTATCTAGTCTAAGTGCAGGATTAAACGGCTCAACTAAAAGCGCCAAGAGATCTGATAAAATTGAATGGAATTTCAAAGCACGTCGTGGACACTCGGCATTGTATGCAGGTGTTAGATCACTAGTTTCGAAAGCTCCAGTCCTTCATATCGGATGGACCGACTCTGTTCTCGATGACGAGAAAGAACCAATAGAAACAAATCAACTTGGTGAGGAATTTACGGAAGATCTTACGAAAGTCCTTTCAGAAACAAAGAACTGCGTACCGGTATTTTTGGATGATAAAATTGCTGCTAAGCATTATGAAGGATACTGTAAAGCAGGTAAATCAGAATTGAATAGTTCCACCTGATGCGAACAAACAATCTAATGTCTTGGGATATAGAGCTTTGGCCGCTTTTCCATTACGTCTTGTGGGACTCCGCTAGCAATAGCCAGTTGGATGAAAGTAACTGGCTCGCCTATCAAGCAGTAAACCAGAAGTTTGCCGAAGTGATCGCTCAACAGTACAAACCCGGAGATTTGAGTAATATCAGAAAATCAAAATATGTCATAAAATGCTAATTTTTCATCTTTAGTATGGATTAATGACTATCACTTGTTACTCGTTCCAAGTTTAGTTCGAAAATTAGTTCCAGAGGCGGTTATTGGGGTATTCTTGCACACACCGTTCCCCACGTCTGAAATTTTCCGTTGTTTACCAAGTAAGTCTTACTAAAATATATTTGTGCGATACTATTTTAATTTGCTGATTATATTTTTAGAACGTAAAGAAATCTTGGAAGGTGTTCTTGGTGCTAATTTGGTTGGATTCCAAACCTACTCATACGCACGTCATTTCAGTTCCAGTTGCACACGTATTTTGGGATTGGAATCCTCACCGAAAGGAGTTGATTATGGAGGAAGTTTGGTTGAAGTTGCAATTTTCCCCATCGGTATTGATATTAACCGCGTGGTTGCTTACAGGTAATGATTTCTTATTTTATAATCGTGAAATTCCCCCTTATTGTTATCATACCAGAAACTCGAAGGCGGTGAAGGAAAAAGCCAAAACGATTCGAGATTTGTATGCCGGCAAAAAAATTATCGTCGGCAGAGATAAGCTCGACCATATCAAAGGAGTTCAGCACAAATTGAACGCGTTCGAGAAGTTCTTGGAAACCTACCCAGAATGGCAAAACAAAGTTGTTTTAATCCAAGTTTCTACTCCGGCTCAACGTGGGGACTCTCGATTGGAAACTCGCATCTCTGAACTCGTCTCCAGAATCAATGGAACTTACGGATCGCTTGAATTTACTCCAGTACATCACTACCATCAGCATTTAGATGCTGAAGAATACTTTGCGTTGTTGTCTGTTGCTGACTGTGGATTGATTACGAGCTTACGAGACGGTATGAACACGACTAGCCACGAATTTGTTGTGTGCCAAGAGGGTAATTGGGGGCCGTTAATCTTGAGTGAGTTTACTGGTACCGCTGGGTCATTGAGTTCTGCAACTCTTGTAAATCCATGGGATTACTTGGTGAGCACTTTTGTCAAGATCTTATCGCCAGAGAATTAAATTTAAATGCAGGGAGTCGCCAATGCAATCCACGAAGCGCTGAGCATGACTAAAGAAGAGCGTCAACAAAAGCACCAACAACAATTCGATCACGTTTCCACACACACTGCCAATTTCTGGGCAAGTTCTTTCATCAAAGAACTAGTCGTTGTTGGTCAATCTCCGGCAATTTTGAACACAACCCCAGTCTTAGACGAAGCACTTGCATTAAATACCTACGCAAAAGCAAAAAAACGTTTGTTAATGTTCGATTACGATGTAGGTTTCTTTGTCAAACTTTGCATGTTCACTCACCAACATTCACAACTTTCAGGGTACCCTCACACCAATTGTGAAAACTCCGATGGAGGCGGTTCCACCACCAAAAATGCTCGAAGCTCTTTCAGTTCTTGTATCTGATCCCGATAACTACGTCTTTATCATTTCCGGTAGAGACCAAGAAACGCTCGAATTATGGCTCGGCCATATTCCTGGATTAGGATTATCAGCGGAACACGGCAGTTTTATCAAGTATCCCGAAAACGGAAAATGGATCAATCTTACGGAAGAAATGGATTTCAGTTGGAAAAATGAAGTTAATGAGATCTTCACTTACTACACCGAACGGACTCAAGGTAGCAGAAATTTTACTGTAACGGTTCTTTGAATTAAAAACCATTGTAGGATCGTTCGTTGAACACAAACGTTGTTCAATTACATGGCACTATCGATTGGCGGACCCAGAATACGGAACCTTCCAGGCCAACGAATGTCGAAACCATCTTGAAAACGCGGTATTGTCAAAACTTCCGGTCGAAGTGTTGTTGGGGAAAAAGAATCTCGAAGTTCGCCCGCATTCCATCAACAAAGGTGAGATAGTCAAGCGACTTGTCGCACCCAGAATTGCTGATATAGAATTTGCGTTATGTGTTGGAGACGATCGTACGGACGAAGATATGTTTGCTGGGTTGAAAGCAAGCGGACTGTCAAAATCACATTATTTCAATTGCACTTTGGGATCGGCAACGAAGAAGACGCAAGCTTCATGGCATGTTGCAGAACCGAAAGATGTTATCGCATTTATGGCAAAATGTGCCGAAGAGTCAAAGAAAAGGATGGGGCTTTAAGTTACGCCCAGTTTTATAAAAAAAATATTTCATTTGTTTTTGCTTTTTTCCTTATCGTTTCTTTTCTCATTTACAAGTTTGTATGTTTTTTTCTTGGGGGGATTTCTTTTCTTTATTTGCTTTTAATTAACTTTTCTTTGCAAAATAATAATAGTGAATGGAGT
>JADGJK010000324.1:0-23061 GCA_027600645.1 Nowakowskiella sp. JEL0407
TTTCAATTTGGGCCCTTCGGTTCTCCGCTTGCTTTGTAAAATTATATTCTGGGTTTAAAGGCGCCGCTTTAATCATTGCAAAAGATGTTTTTGCAATTTCAAAAAAAAAAAAAAAAAAAAAGGTGTGCACAAAAGTGTCAACCAGGATTCTGGTCGATGCACATTTAAATTTTCACAAAAATCACAATTTTATATTAAAGTTTTTAATTCTTATTCTTATCCTTCGATAGAAGATCGCATATTGGTTTGTGAATTTTCCACGATCCAACTTGGCACTGTCGACTGTTGGGTCCAATCATTGAAAAGTGGGGGTCAAAACAAAAACATAAACAGCATCTTACCTGCAATACCATTCATTTCTACATCTGGAACATCTGTTTGCTGCAATCTTCCCACAACCTGCGCATTTCGGGTCATCAAAGAACATTTCCATATCATCCAAATTGTATAAATCCGCCAACCTGGGAAAAAATTGAGGTTTCCAATTTAAAATTTTTTCAGTCACATTGCTAATTTCTAACTTACTTCTTGGCGCGATTGATTCTTTGATCCCCGTTTTCTGATTTCAGAAACGAAATGGTTTTCTTGGCTAATTCTTTCCAATCCGTTCGATTTTCAATCTTTAACTTCATTTCCGGTACCTGGATGCATAATCATGTAGCAGAATTTTTATGCCGGGTTCAATTACAATTTGGTTTACAATACCAGCTCAACGAGTAGGCCACCTTGGATGGATGAATTGGGAACACATGTGATGGAGAGTTGTTCGAGATGTCTCAACAGATCCGGAAGTATTGGAAGCTGATTAAAAAGTCTTTCGTTCAGGTACGGACGTAACTGTGAATAAAATTCAATTAGCTATTTCGCAAACCGCAGAAAAGGTATCAATTCTAACCCCCAAGACCGCTTCTTTTCTTGCATCATTGAAATCGTACTTTTGCTGACATGTCGGTTCCATAAGCATATTGTATAGACACAACCAGACCTGGGCTTCACTTTTACTTAACGCTTCTGGGTCGCCATCTTTCCAAGACCCATTTTCAAAAACCCGTATACCACGACCATCTTTACGTTTAAGCCAAGGTGATCTGGAGATAAGACACGCTAAAGGTGGAAGCATATTATTTGTGTTTAAGATCCTAGTTAACACACTGATCGGCAATTCAGCACATTGGTCTGTTATTGAACAAAGAATCGAAAGTACGCTGATTGCAATCGAAAAATCCAATTGTTTCTTGTTTTGAATCATTATCTTTTGGGAAATAAATAGGAGAATTAAAAACCGGATTTGGAAAAAAAAAAAGTGATGATCTCGAAAAATAAAAGGTTTACTTCTCGATCTCCTCGCTCCAATATCTTTTTTAGTATGGTACTCTTATCTTCATTTTTGGTATCGACATCGTCCGCTTCTTCCCTGCAAATAAAGAATATATTAAAATCTTTCAAATATTTTCCAATCGGAGATTCCGAGAAATTTTTACCAAGCGCACAAATAGGCGATTTTTCTCGAAGAGTAATCCACAAGTTCAACTAACAGTTCGTCCGCTGCCAAAACCGCACTCTTTTCAGCTAGAATAACTTCCAATAAATTTACAATCGTTGCTTCATGAAAGAGCTTTTTTGCGGAAGATAATTAACCCGACAATTACTAATTTTTAATGTCAAAATCAATACATACCACAAAGTAAATCTGAGTGCTAATTTCACTGTTGATATCCGACATTAAATGAGGGAAAACTTTTGATTGCCAAACTTCAATCACAAGCAATTCGTGAATTAAAAGTCCAATCTTGAAAACACAATAATTAGATCTGTCGACTAAAAAAAACTCGATCATCAAGATCCCAAACCTTATCGAAAGAAAGCATTCCGCTAGTAATGTATTCATCTCGTTTGTTTTGAATATTCATGTGGGCCTTTGAAAAACAAATTAAAAGAGTCATTTAAACTATCTCCAATGCTGTTTTTGAAACAGACATACTTGAAAATTTAAAGCCTCTAAAGTCTGATGTTGATTCGACCATCTGAAAAGCGAATACCAATGTTGTATAAATAAATAAAAAACCGGTGGATAAATACCAATTACAACAATACCTTTCCGATGCAACTTCATCAATTTCAAAATTCTGCAGGTTGGAGATATTCGTCTCCGCTTCAAATGGAGAGACTTTGTGAGAATATTCCGACTCCTCACCCGTTGAGTTGTTTTTAACAATTTGCAACATTTTCTTTCGTTGAAAATAAACGCGTTTGGTTTGTATTACCCAGCCCGCCTCTGCGTTTTTTGAAACATTTGTTGGAAAGAAATAACAAAACGAACAGAAAAAACTGAAACAATCACTTAAAATCAATATAAAAAAATAAAACTTATAAATCAAGTATTCTCATAAAAATCGCAATCTTTCTAATAAACAAAAAACTATTCAAACTCCAACTCGTTAAAAAACTCGGTTAATTCCTCTTCGGCACTACGATGTTCAACCCGACTCTGCTTAATAAGTGATTCAATTGCAATCCAGGCCTCGGATTCGGGTATATTTTTCTTTCCAGACTCGTCTTTTAGCTTCGTATGATACTGAATTTTCTCGAAAATTGCATTAATTCGACGTAGACCGACCATCGCCGAACTTCCCTTTAAGAAATGTGCATGTTTGTAAAGCTCATCGAGGTCTTTCGCTTCACTAAGGAATCAAAAAGTGTACGTAAGAATTAGAAAGGATCAATTATTATTATTTTTTGTTTCGGGGAGACAAACGGAAAAGCAAAACACACATACAATGATGTTTCGATACTCGGCATACGATCGTAAGCTTGCTTAAAGTATTTTTTCACTATATCTCGAGCGAATGCTCCATCATCATCCAAAAACAAGAGTTCCCCAAATATCTCAGGATCAACTGCATCATCGGATTTATCACAAAGTCCCAACAAGAATAATAAAGTAATTGATATTCGGATGCCATTAGACATAAAAGCAGTACCAATATAGTTAATAAATTATTTCATACCTGAAGCAGGAAAAGTTGGTTCATCCATCCGACCAACTGAGAATTTTTTGGGTCTTTTTTTTTTTTGACAAAAAACGAGATTTGGGAGATAAGAATTGGAAATAATAAATCGGAAAGGACGGAATATTTAAATGAATTTCTGATAACATCCATTTGGGTGCTCTCATTGTTGGAACCCTTGAAAGCTTTCAAAAACTTGGGCAAACAAGAATGACCTGAAATCCAACGTTGTGACGTCACACACGGTACTTCCCCGGTAAGAAATGCAAAGGAAAAACAATTCGGATTGAAAATAACCTTTGAGGTTCACAGAAAGTAGAAATTTAAGAAATTTTCGCAAAAGATCAACAGATCGGAGACAATCGGGACTACATACTTTTTCAGACCAGATCATAAATGGAAACCTGATTCAAAAACCAGTTGAGACAATTAAAATAACTTTTAATTTGTATTGCTTATGATCGAGGCTTTTCTTTCTTCTCTTTCCATAATGCCAACAGAGCAACACCAGCAACCTTTACAACCTTGAAACGGACACCAGGAATATCTCCGACGGCTTTTCCTTTACGACCAAAACCTGCAATCAAGACTTCATCCTATAATCAAAGTAAGCTTTTCTTTCTTCCTTTGATAAAACAGCGCAAAAATATCATACGTTATCTTCCAAAAAGTTCAAACAACCGTCATTCGGCACAAAGGCAGTAATCTTTTTAGCGTTTTTAATCAACTGAACACGAACACATTTTCGAATGGCAGAGTTTGGTTGTTTAGCTTCAACACCACTATACAAGAATTCATTAATTTGTGAATGCGATTTTTAATATTTGGCGACTTTACATTTTTTCCAAAATAATTCCCTTGGCGTGAGATGAACCTCCGAATGGTGAGTGCTTGAAGGCAGTTCCGAGAGCACGCTTCTTGTAGGCAAGATCGGCCCAACGTTCTTCACGACGGTGAGTTCTCAACTTTCGTGCAGCTTGCAGACCCCGCGGTTTTCCTCTGCAATTTAATTATTTGTTAGAACGGTCTTTGAGATTTCGAATAAAGCATTGAAATTAAAAAAATAATAATGTAAAACAACAATTTGGATACTGTTCCCATCCATCCAAACCACCGAAAAGCAACGACGATTCCATACGACCATCGCAAAACACCAAGGTGGGCGCAAAAGACAAAAAGTTACTCACTTTCCCATTCTGCTTGCTTCTGGTTTCACAGGGCTGTGCGTGTCATTGCCAACAAGTTTTTCTCTGATTTTCAGAGCATATGATTGTATTATCATGACTCTGTACTAGATCTCTGAATAATCTAATTCAAATAAAAACTTGAAAAATATAAACCAAATGAATTATAAGAGCCCTGTTTAGTCCTCCTTTCGTCTTCTTTTCACCACACGGTCCTCTGCTGCTTGCGCCCGTTTCTCCGCCTGACCCTGCTTCAAAAAGTATTCCTTCCGACGGACCTTATCCATCTGCGCCGTTTTCTCCTCTTCTTTCGCCCTTTTCCTTAAATACTCGCTCTTCTTCTCGGCTTGCTTCGCCTTTCGTTTGGCGATCTTATCGTTCTTCACCGTGTTTATCGCTTGTATCAACGAGTACACCCTCTTTTCCTGAGGTTCCATAATCACCGCCCGCTTGGTTTCGTAGGTCGGCTTGGATTGCTTGCGCAATAATTTCGGTTTTGATGCGAACGGAAGATCCGCTTGCAATGATTTAGGAATTTTGAGTGCATTGAATCTTCGAATTTCTCGAACGATAGGCTAGATGCAAAAAGGAATCATTTAGCAAAATTAATTTAATAAGAAAAAGGTGATTCGTACCTTGTACTTGGAATCATCGCGCAGGGGCGTCTTGAGGTTCATATCTCGTCGAATCTGCCCTGTTAATCTCATCCCTTGCCATTCATTCTTTCCACTTTGCAACAGTGAAGTGACTGGGTTGTAGAAACGTTTCAATTTTACCGGATACCACGCTCGAAGGAATATAATATCTACATTGTTCAAAAATACGTAAAATGATCAACTTGTATAACAAAACGCATTAAAACTTACCACTCATCAATATTTTGTCCTCGAAAGTGGCACGGAATGATCCCTCAGGTTTCTAAAACAAAAAACTTAATTATCGTACACATACAATGAAAATCAATTTTGCATACTGGTAATCTCTTTTTGATCTGTCCTCTAATACCCGAAACCGTTCTAATCGCCGCACCCTCAAATTTGGCAACTTCCAATCCACTTGAAAACATGTCCTTCACAAATGCCGTATTCCTGTAGACTTTCGATGGGACTCCCGTTAACTTTAATTTCTTTACAATCTCCGTAGACTTGTTAATATCCAATACCACTCCTGTCGCGCATATCCGGAATGACTCGGATCGATCTGATACAGATTGCACCGCACAGAATCCAGTATTAGGCGGTGTAATTGGTCCGAAGAATGACGCTAGACAATGCATATGTTCCGGCGTATACTTCAACATACGGTTTCGGATTCCTCCGTTGTCCAGAATCGAATATGTTGGCAAACTTTGGAATCTTCGCCATCCAATAGAAAATATTAAAGGATCATTGGTTTTGAGAATTTTATGGAACCATCGATGTTTTTTAATTCGAACCTTTTATGAAACAACAGATTATACACTGGGTCATTTGATACTTTTTTTTCTTCTACTTACTTGCATAAACCCAAAGGAATCTTCGGTCGCCAAGAGTCCACCAATAACAACAGGAAACGCCGGATTTAAATTCTCAACAAACTCGTACGGCATGTTATGTATCAAAACTCGCACATATTGTCCGGGTCGATAACCTTCCACTCGAGCCCTCAATTCCGGATCATCATCAGCAAACTCCTCCGCGTTCAGTTGCTGCTGTTTCGCCATATCACTTTTGGCACTTTCATAAATGTTCTTGCCGTCAACTTCTAGCGTTTCGCCTTCTTCGTCGCTTTTGTTATCATATTCAGCGTCAAATTTGCGCTTAAGCTCTGCTTTTCGCGCAGCCAATGCTTTGAGCTTATCCGATTCGTCTGATTCAGTTGGTTGGGCTTTGTGCGCTTCCCCAGTCTCAAGGTCCTCGAAATCACCGTATACTTCTTCTTCCCCTTCGCCATTCGCCTTTGCTACCTCATCTCCAGTAATAAATCGGTATCGTATGCATTCGAGAATCTAAATTTTCAAATAAAAACCAAAAAACACATCATAAAAAATTGAGTAAACATACTTCTTCTTCGTCCCAGCACTTCAGCTCCTCATCAAGAACCTCGACTTTGAACGAATCTACCTCCATGCGACGCCGTTTGTTGCTTGGCTTTACGACAGTAAACAGCTCATCTCCATCATCTTCGTCACCGCTGTCTAACCTGTCGTCTTCAAAATCTTCAATATTGGTCTCCGGCACGATGCCATCTTCACCGTAGATCAATTTCATCAAGTTTGTTCGCTTATTTGCCTCAAAACTTGACGCAGCTTTCTCGGTGAGGTTTTGTTTCCATTTCAAGTTACCCGACTCCTCGTAGTCATCATCATCGTCTTCAATGTTTTCCCCACCAAATTCATCTTCTTCATCATGTTCGACATCTGACGTTTCTTCGTACCCATCTTCTTCGTCGTCACTTCCTAAATCACTATCTGTGTCGGCATAAGGTATTTCTTCTCCATTCTGCTCTTCTCTCCAGTCTTCCTCCTTCTCGTTACCACCTTCGTCATCATCGAAATCTTCCTCATTCTCATCGTCCTCGTCCTCGTCTTCATCTTCGTCGCCCTCGTCATCTTCATCGTTCTGCTTATCAAAAACAGCCCTTCGCCGTCTCCTTTCTCCTCCTTCAGAATTCGTTGCGTTCGCTCCAACCGGAGCCGAATCCTTAAAGATCCGGAGCTGACTTTCGGCAATTTTATCTGCCAAGGTATTCTTCGAATCCTGCAAATCAAACACCATCTTCTCCCCTACCGTTCGTTCTTCCAGTTCATCGTCCGAGTCCGAGTCATCCTTTTCGTCCCCGCCTTCCTTATTCTTTTTAGTAAAATTACCCGGTACCGTTATGTAAACGGCATCTTTGTCGTATAAGATACCACTGACATCGGACATTGGTGCGTACAACAGTTTATGTTTTTCACTCAAACTTTTGCGACCAACCCGAGTCGGAAGCGGACATGGATCAGGTAAGAAACTTAGTTGGTTAAGATTAAAGTCTCCAGCTCCAGCAATATGAATCTTAAAAACAAAAAATTATACTGGCATTTGAATTGATTATTTTTTTTTTGCTACGAACCTTGGTATTTTCCTTCAAGTTCGTTCCTCTGAGATATCCATACAAGGCAACCGTTCGATCCGCTTTGGCGTTATTTCTAACCATCTCCGGATCCGACAAATCCTCAACTCGGTCTGCCAACAAATACGGATGATTATTCCTCCAAATCAACGGTCTGAACTTCATCACCGAAATAAACCTAGACAAATTCAACACCTCCTGCTTTGGATACTTCCCGTTGATAATCCCACTTAAATAAAACAACTTTGCACCCTGATAAATCTCCGTCCAGAATCTCTGCTTGAGCCTCTTTTTGGTTTTCTTAAGCCGTTTGTTGTCTTTGAACCCGTCTAAATGCGTCAAAACGCCCATTACTCGAGTCATCCCATGGGTTTGGAGAATATTCAGAAACTCAAACGTTTCCATTTCAAACCCAAAACTAGCATCAATTAATAGGAGCACGAGATCAGCAACTTTCGCAATGTCTATCATGGAATTCAGATCGTTATTACACTCGAAGAAAGTGATTCTTCGTGATTTTCCTGTTTTTTGTTTAAAAGTGAAAACGAAGTGAGCAAGTGTAAGGTTTGGTTTAAAAATCGTTCTTCATTTTACCACTAACGACTGTAATCGGGCCCTTAATGTCATTCAAATTATGTTTCGTATATCTTTTGACCAAACTTCTGATTAAGGTTGTCTTTCCAACCTAATACAAAAGCTTTTGTTTAACCCATGTATTTGTTCTTGAATCATTTTCTCATCAATTACCCCTTGAGGACCAACAACAGCAACTACAATCGGAGGAGGGTCGAAGGGAGTTCTATCCACTAGAGGAACATGCAACTTCTTTTGCTCTAAATCCAAATTTCTCTGCGCTCCACGTTCTGCATTTAATCCAGAAAAAGACGCAAAAGCCTAATATATATTAAAAAAATGAGTTAAGGAAGCTGGAAATGAATTATCTAAAATGCCTTTGGGTTGTTCTTCTTCTGCTGTTCTTTGGAGGGTTTGTTGGCGGATGGTTTACCAGCGGGTGTCTGCAGATGTTTCTTTTGTTTTACTTCTTTCTTCTTCTCGGCTTTTGAACCAGCAGTTGGTTTTCGATGCGGTTTCCCACTGCTTTCCATTGCAATTGAATTCGTTTTTCTTTTTTTTTTTTTGGGCTCAGGAAACTTGTCAAGCACGATTGTCGAAAACCAATTTTTTTTTGTTCTGTTATTTTACCATCTGTTATGTTTTTTTCCCGGAACAACTACTTGCACTCTTCGTCCATCAACATACTTCCATATCTTTTCTCCCTCAACTACTCTCTCATAACTTCCGAGTCGGTCTCCTCCTCTCGTTTCTGTTGGCGCTGAAAACATTCCAAATATCCCACTAATCACATAAATTAATCCAAACAATAACAACAAGGAATATATCGTCGGTTTCTCCGCAAACACCCTTATCCACTGAAACGAAGGGATTCGTATCTCTGATTCAAAATGTTGCAATATTCTTTCCGTCTATCAATGTTATTAATTGAGCAATTGCAAGAAAATATGTTCTTGTGCTCTTACCACATCATCCAACATCTCTGCAATTCTTGTTAAAATTTTCACCAAAAACTCAATTTCGTAAGTTTTCACGAGTTTGCGATGCGTGAGCAACTTCTTTGTTTGTAATCGAGAACATTGCCTCTCACCTCTCTTAAGCTGAAAAAAAATTGATGTAAATCATACATTAAAAGTTCCATAAAAGTTTAAATTACCTGTTCACGCCCAATACGTGTGATCTCATTGTTCCTCATATCTGGCGCTTTAACACCTGGGGCAACAAATTCTCCTTCCTCCTCACGTTCTTCGTCAATAACCATCTCTGGAACTTTGATTTCCCACACATTCTCAATCAACCTCAACACCCGTTCCACTACTGGTATCATATCGTCGACATCTTCAACCTTCTTTACTCGCTTCAACACCAGATTCTGCGTATCATCGCTAGCAAACAACCCCTTAACAAAATCCATCCCTGTATTTAATACATCGCTCAACGTCATCGATTTCGCTCCTGATCCTCGATTATTTCCGTTTTTAGTGGTTAATTTCTCAACTTCCCGTCGCAACTTTCCCTTCTCAGTCATTAATCGCAACAAAATCACTTGCAAGTTACGAATTAACATAAATACGTTGTCAATATTCTTTGTATCCGTTCGTTGCTGAATAAACACGCAATTGTATTCGTTGGATTTGGATAACGACAGAATGTGTTGTCGAAGTAATGGGCCAGAATTCACAAGCATAGATTTCACTGTCTTCTGGCTGCTCGGTGAGATATTCGGAATGTTTAACCGTCGTCGAACTGGAGTAGAATAGCTCATCACGCTTCCTGGAGTTCCAGTGGGTAGAATCGGAGTCGCAGAAATCCCAGGAGTTCCAAACCCGGCCCCGCTATAGGGCGTGGAAGTGGTTGCATTTGATCCATGAATCTGTGAGGGGGTACTCGGTGAGAATCCGGTGTAAGAGTCGAAACTGACCAGTGCAGATTCAAGCGTTTTGAGAATATCGGACAAATGAGGATTAGAAAATACGGTCAAGACCTTTGATATTGAGGCTAGAAGCGATTTGCAATTTTTCTTCACGGATGGTGGGGGAGGAGTTGGTTGCGTTGTTTGGATCGAAACAACACCCGATCCGGTATTAATAGTCGCCGTAGTTGGATTAGGATTGTTAACCGTCGTTGCAGTAGATGATCTCGCGGTCGTATTAGGGGGATTAAGAGCAGGAACCGACAAATTGGTGAGGGTAAGTAGCTGTGAATTCCGACGTGTGCTGGAATTTGAAGTGAACAAGGTAGAATAGAAATCAAAATCGAGTGAACGCTCAACAAAGATTTGCAGTAATTGGGTGTAAAACAGGTAGTTATCCTTGATGTACGGTATCCTACACCGGTGATTAGAGGAAAATAACTTTGATCAAAATAATAAAATACCATTCGTCCGAAATGACTTCTTCTGTAGAAAAATTTCTAGTCCAAGGTGTAAGATAAAATAACCAAATCTCAACCACACGATCAAAAGACTCTGTTAACGGCATAAATTTCAATGCGGCCTTCAAAAACGGAAACAAATTCAACTGCAGAGCCGAATAAAGAGCCGCAGGTTTCGAAGGAAGATTACGGTAACCCGAGGAAATGAATAATGATGAAACCGAGTTATTTTGAAAGAAGGTATGAGTAAAATTCGATAGCAAGATTAGTCTGTTTTTGTTGTAGTTGGAAATATACGAGCTTGAATCAATATCGAAAGATAAAGTTTGAAAGTAGATAAATATAAAGTTGTTTAAGAGGGAATTAAAGTCGTCTTGGGATAAGTTCAGAAAGTAATTTTCAAAGAAAATTAAATTGTTTTGGGAAGGTGGCAGCTCCCTCTTGAAATACAGCGAGAGGAACGGAAGGGAGGGGACGAAGGAATTAGGAATTTCATGCAAATCGCTTTTGAGTAAGAGCTCTTCCAGATTGGGAGTGCTGGCCATTCTGTAACAATTTTAATTTAGAATGAATTGACAGATGAATGTGTTGTTGGTCAGCGATTTCTTCTTTCCGAATCTGGGCGGATTGGAAGGGCATATGTTCCTTCTGTCGCAGCATTTAATCAGAAAAAACTATAACGTTATTATACTTTCCCACCACTATCCACAAAAAAGAGCTGGAATTCGGTATTTGTCCAGAGGTTTAAAGGTTTATTATCTTCCTCACTGGGTTATTCACGATCAAGCTTCCTTCCCTACTGTATACTCCTGGCTTCCTTACTTCCGTCAGTTAATTTACCGGGAGAGAATCGACCTAGTTCATGCACATGGAGCTTTCTCGTCTTTATCACACGAAGCGATTCTCTATGCTCGCACGATGAATATTCCCGCAGTATTTACCGATCACTCTTTATTTGGATTCGAAGATGTTTCGTCAATCCTCACCAATAAACTGCTACAATTCACCTTATCCGACGTAAACGCCGTGATTTGCGTTTCGAATACGTGTAAAGAGAATACTGTTTTAAGAGCAAATCTCGATCCAAAGATTGTCTCTGTAATTCCCAACGCCATCGTCGCCTCCCAGTTCATCCCTGATCCATCGAAACTGGATCCGAAGTACATCACTATTGTTTATGCAGGTCGACTCGCTTATCGACGAGGAGCAGATTTAATGGTGAAACTGATACCCCGCATATGCGCGAAATTCCCCATGGTTCGCTTTCTGATCGCTGGTGACGGCAATAAACGTGTTGATTTTGAGCAAATGCGGGAGACGGAATTGCTGCAGGATCGTGTGATTATGTTGGGCACAGTAAAACACTCGCAGATTAGAGATGAACTATTTGTTAAAGGTGACATTTATTTAAATACAACGCTGACGGAGGCTTTCTGTATTTCAATTGTCGAGGCTGCATGTTGTGGATTGCTGGTGGTTTCGACAAAAGTTGGAGGGATACCGGAGGTTCTACCAGATGATATGATAGTATTTGCGAATCCAACCGTTGATGGTAAATTTCGTTTCTTTTATTGACGTCTTGTACCTTACACTCGATATTTCTCATCTAATGTAGATCTAGTTGAAAAATTACAGTCAGCAATATACCAGATTCAAAAAACACCTATTGACCGACCTAGCTTCCATTCTCGGGTTGAATCCATGTACTCTTGGGAAAACGTGGCGGATCGGACAATATTGGTATATCAGAAAGCGACGAAGGATCCGAAATTGCATTTGCATGAGAGGTTCCAGTTATATTACCACTGTGGACCTTGGGCAGGGAAAATGGCCTGTATGGTTATTGCTGCGTTGTACATGTACTTGTGGTTTTTGGAATGGTTGGTCCCAAAGGATACCATTGACGTGGTTCCAAAGGTGACTGTGGATGATATTGTTTCAGCCTATGATGAGGACTTGCAACGAGTGGATTCGTAATGTTAAAGATAGCGCTCTTATTTAATAATATCTTTAAGATTTGTATTTTTTACATTGAGTGTCATAGCAAAATAATTTCTCCTAAAACTTTGGCATCTTTTCTCCAGGATATATCAGATATATTAAACTTGAGCCATTGTTTTTGAAAAAAATACTCAGTCATCAGTATTAATTAAGTAGTAAATAAAATAAAATTGGGCCGACTTCACGCCCCGCGAAAACTCAGCGATAAAAAAACTCACTCGGTGTGATGATTACGCAGGAGTGGGGATAATTATTGTGGCAAATATTAGAGGGAATAGAAAGGGGAAATAGGGAATAAAGTACTTAAGGAGACAAAAAAAATAAAAAGAAGAGAAAAATCTTAAAAAAAGGCCGTTACAACTTCCTTCCCAGTTCCCTTCACGAAAATAATCCTATCGTTCAACCCGTTAATCAAACATTCCAAATACTCCATAAACACTATCCCCGCGACTTCATCCACCATCATCTCATTGCTTCGCCCACTATTCAAGGAAAGATATTCCTCCGCAATCTCCTCAAATATCTTTCCTGGGGTAGGAAGATTCAATAGTATCAGTTGTGTCGACGTTTGTGATCGTTGCTTAATCTTTGAGTTCAGTCTTTGTGCGTTTTTCAATATCTCGTAATGTTTGTTTGCGTATGGTGGTTTCAGAAGTGAGTTCATGAAGATGTTGCTTAATACCAGTGCTTTTTTGCTGTTGCTGTCACTACTTACGGACGTAGATGTCGCTTTTTCGGCGGACGCTTCGCTATCTCTCGGCTGTTGAACGCCCGGTCGGAAATCCAACACAATATCCTCCAAATTCAACTTCTTGTTGCTATTGTTATTACTCGTGGTCATGGTCGAGCTCGTCCAATTCGAAAATCCACCTCCCCCATTGTTGCTGCTGTTGCTGCTTCTCCCTTCCGCTATCGACTTTTCTTCGTTCAACAAACTCTCATTGGAATCCTTCTCAAATAAATCCTTTGCGCTCGGATACATCAGCACGTTATTCTCAATATTCGCACCATGATGGTCTTTCAAAACTTTCACCCGACTTTGAAACCGAATCGTCCGCTCATATATCTCGTCGGTGATCACACCAATTGAAGACGCATCCGCTTGCGCCGGAATGTTATCATCCAATTCAAGAATTTCCGCAGTCGCTGGTATTCGAAGGTGAGCAAGCGATGACTTCAACGCATTTTGAAGTTGAACAGAGTTATCCGAGAATTGGGCAACAGTGAAAATTCGCAGCTTTGTTGGGCTCCATATTGGATGCTTACGAAGTAAATGTGGCAATAAAGCCAAGATTCCACCATCTTTGTGCGGGAAACGGTGTTAATAATAAAGCACTGAAGAATCGCCAACATAGTTACCATGCATGACCCAATACACATCAATTGTGGAATTCTGGGGTAGTTTTTCTCTCCGCTTTGGAAAGTTGTTCAGCCCTTTCACAACCAACAAAGCCTTATCCAAGACCGACACAGATTTAATCAACCGGACAAACTCGACGTACATTTCCTTAATTTCTGCCTTCGTGCGTCCTTTGATTTCAGGGAATGGCAACAAAACGGTGTTCGGTCGCAAAGCTCCAACTCCAACCGTTTGGATCGCAGTCAACAGCCCATCATTTTTATTCGTTGATATGAAGGTTTCTGAGAAGGCATTAAAACGACGAGATGCAATGGATTTATCCATCAACTATATCAAAAAAGGTGAACATTAATCGGCTATCCAAGCTCCAGAGAGTGCATTCTACCTTTTGAACTGTCTCCATGGTCCCGTCTCGGCCCTTCGACAAAACGTCACCAACAACCACAGAACACAGCATTGACAGTCCACCTCCTGTATTGGAAATATAATAAGAGTTTTAATAAAATCATCGAGAACTTTGAGTATACCCAATTTAAGCTGAGCCAAGAAATCCAGTACCCCCGGAAACTCCAGTTTAAACCCATCAACAACCACATCCACGTTATTTTTCTCTCCTCTATCTTTCTTCTTCAGAAAACTCATCTTTCCTCCCTGAGTCTCCGTCTTTACTTCTATTTTTCTATCCGCTTCAACATTAACTGCCCCGCTACTTTCAACCACATCGCTGGTTGTTTCCTTCGGTGTTATGATATCGACTATCGCGATAATCTGCGGCCTCCAATTCTTCACGTGAATACTCGAATCAAAAAGTCCTGATTCTCTTTGGAGGTTGATCAAGTTACGTTGGGCTATTTGCAGATTCAGTGCTTGGAATCCGTCACCCCATTGAACTCGAGCTCCGCGATATTCAATATATTTGTATGCGATACCTAAAACAACTAGCGCAATGAGACTTGAGTACCAGGAGATCATAAACATCGTCGCTAAACATAAAATCGCGGCGAATGCAGATACAGTCCAATGGTAAAACTTCCACGATGGTCGCCAATTGGGTGATTGAAGGAATCCGAGTAACGATGTCGATGCGTTTACAAACAAATACGTAATGAGGTATAACCTTCCCCAAAAAAAATTACAGATCAATGTTGAATATGCTGTAAATAATTAATTTACTTACATTGTCACAACATTCGCAACAAAATCTAAATTTCCAATTAAAACAATTGCTTCGGCTATTAAAATCGTCAATAATAATGCTCTACGAGGTTCTCCGGCGGGTAGAATTCCCCATGAGGTCGAAAGTGGTTTAAATAATGATAAGAATGGTATAATTTCGTCTTTTGCTACGGCTTGAAGTAATCTCGGTGCGCTGTTTGAAAAATAAGTGTTATAAAACGTTCAATAATGCTGTGTTGTTATACCCAACAAAACATTGTAATCCGGCCCCTAAACTCGCAAATAAACATCCAATTAAAGTAATCCAGGGAGTCGGCCATGCGATTGAAGCAATCAGAAGTCCACCAGTTGAAGCGGGAGGAATTTTTGTTCGAAGCAAATCTCCAGAAATAACAACCCCAAACAGGATTATAAATGTGAAATCTGTTAAGAAATAATTAGATAAGATTATTCGTATATCTTGAGTTTTTCAAATTTACATAAAGCCGTTGTGGAAAGCTGAGCAGCAAGGGTTCCTCTTGGTATACTCCTTTGAGGATCTTTTAAATCTCCGCTTCGCGAAGCCCCAGCCATGATACCCGTCACACTCGGAAAAAATACCGCAAACAAAGTGAAAAATCCAACATCGTTGTATATTTTTCCATTGATATCCGGCTTATCGTATGCAGGAGCAAAATTCTGTTGAAAATTTCCTGGAAATCCAGATACTCCCGCGACCATTCCTGGTCTATTTGATGCAAACAGTCCCGAAAGTGCCGCCAACAACGCCAGGATTACGGCGGAGAGAAATAGCATAGAGGCGCGATTTATGAAGTTCATTCCAATCGTTACAATCGATGCCAAGATGACTACCAATACCGAGCCGTAGACTCGAGCATCAGTTGCTGAGTTGCCAAATGAAATTTGAGGCGCCACGTTGTTCTAAAGAAAGCATGAATTTTCAAGATATTCTTAAACATTAGCAGCCAAAGCCAAATAGAATTCATACAATCAAGATCTCTACAACTCCAAGTACGTACATTACTCCACCAACAACGTTCGCAAGGTAGAATAAAATTCCAACCGATCCTCCAAACTCTTTACCTAAAGATCTTGAAATCATATAGTACGCACCACCAGCTGTTTCAAGATTGACCAGTGATAAGCATCTTATTTAAAGATACAGAAATAATATCATACCAGGTATTCTTCCATTTGTAGCAATCGCGCAGACACTCAGCGTAGTCAAAAAAGTCTAGCAAAAGTTTTGTTTCATAAGCATCCGACAATATAACATCAAAGGTTACATACCACACTCGTAGCCAAAAAAGCAATCAGCATTGCATGTCCGATCCCAGCAATTCCGACAATCCAAGCCAACCGAACGAATACGATAACCCCAATAATATTCTGGACACATGGGAAATAAACTCCAGCAAGCGTCCCGAGTCCTCCGCTCGGATTTTTCTTTTTATCAACTCTCTGAACCTTTATCGTTTTTAGCTCTGGTCCCACAATATCTTTTCCATCACCCAACCCTTTCTTCACATCTCCAAATCCAACACGATGCCGAAACTCAGACTCTGATCGCACGCTTAAATACCCATCTTCGTCCTCGTCGTTATCAGAAGATACCATTCCGTCAGTCGTATCGCCAATAAATTCACTGTCAAATCCTGCCGATTCCGGACGATTCTGTTCCACAGATTGAACAGTTTCCATCACAGATCTAAACTTTCCGTCGAGATATTTATCTTCAACGTTAACTTCATTCGAAGCTGCTTCCCATTTCTTGGACGCCAAGTAACTTTCAACGGAAATATCCGTCCGTCGGTTTTCATCGTTGTAGACTTGTAACAAGACTGATCGGTGACTGGAGTTTGATCGCACTGAAGATTGATTGATTCTTTGGAAGTCAATTACGTTGCTGTTGTTTGTCAGAAGATCGGGGTTAGATTGATGATATCGGTGCAATGGGTATGTTTGCGAGGATTGTGGGTGTCGTTGTAAGTCGAATAGATGGACATGCGGTTTGGGCTTTACTACGGTTTCAGTGCGGCTGAGAGGCTCACGAACTTGCGGGTTGGTTGGTGGGAGAGTAGACTGAACAAAGAGAGACTGCAGCGATTGTGCACCTTTGGTTAATGTGTTAATTTCAGGTTGGCAATGAATAGTCCGATTCAAAGATTAAGCGAAAAATTGAATTATAGAGATGATTAATTACCTTTAGAACCGGATGCGCTGACTTCTGGAAGCTTCTCCGCACTCATTACCGTCGCAGCAAAAGAAAGAAACACGATTCAAAGAAAAGTTACACAAGATTTAACAGGGAAACATCTTTTATTTTTTATTTTCAGAAAAATATCTTTCCAAATGTCAGGAACAAACAAGAAAAAGAAAAAATAGTTCATCAAACACAAAACGAGAGCAAAACAGAAAATGAAAAGATAACAATGTTCCTTTTTTTTTATGCTCCTCGGCTCACTTCAACAACCGGCAATGCAGTTTCACTCGTCTCTTTCTTCGTAACTGTTTCCGAAAGAATATTTCCTTGCTCATCCTTCGTGATCTCCTTTACAACCTTCACTTTTTTAATGATCTTTCGGATCCGTACGATTCTTCCATCTGGCTCCGTTCTTTCGATAACCTCAATTGTATCATCCCCATCGGTGATCGTTTCCACCACTCTCGGTTCTGAACTGACATGGGTGGTGGTAGTTTTGATAATGTTGGTCGTCGTACTTCCTGAAACGATTGTTGAAGATTGTTGCGAACTCTCACTTGACACAACACTTGAAGACTCTGTAACTTTGACCGAAGAGGGACCGCCAGAAACTACAACCGAGGAGGAGCTTTGGGTCACGTCAGATACCAAAACAGATCCACCCACAGCCGACGAAGCGCTTTCTGTAACATCCGTCACAAGAAGAGAAGCAGATGATCCAGAGGTTTGGGCGACGTCACTTACAAGCAGAGAGGTAGATGATCCAGAGGTTTGGGTAACGTCGGTGACGGTAACCGAAGAAGAAGAAACGTTTTCCGTGACTGTTACAGAGGAAGAAACGCTTTCCGTAACATCTGAGAGCAGCGCAGATGAGTTTCCGGTTGTTGCGGAACCTTGCGTGACGTCGGTAACAGTGTACGACGAAACACTTTGAGAAACATCGTTATATGCACCAGATGAAGTAACTTCGGAGACCTCTGAGATATACAAGTTCGACGCTTGTGCGTCCGCCAAGGAAACAGTATCTGATACGGAAACGGTAGTCGTTGAAGATTCAACCACGACACTCGTAGACGGAACATTAGCCAATTCCGATTCATCCACTTCAATTGCGACCATTTTGATGTCGTTTCGTCTGTATCTAAGATGTCTTAATCTCATTTCTTTCGAAGCTCTAAGAGCTTGTTCAACAGAGTAGTGGGAGCGATAACCCAAGACTTTTCTGGCCAAAGTGCTGGTTACTGTAATTCTCACGGTTTTAATTGCGTAATCCGACAGCTTTGATCGAGTAAGAGTAGATGAGAGATAGTGCGCGTATTTACGGGGGGTAACAGCATTTATCAAACTGGAGCAATTTGAAATCAGGAATGAAACAGAGAGTGGGACAACAGTGTCTTGGTAGGAAATTTCAAGAATCTGGGGAAAAATTTAACACCGACATTATGATGAAGGTGGAAATGAATTACCTCCAAAATGTGATAGAACTCTTTTCGACAAATTGGTTTGAGTGACCCGATGTTGAAAGCATGACCTCCAACTTCTACAGGTTTGGTGCGAAGTCCTTGCTCTCCAAGGAGAAGGCCCTGGACCACATCCTCGACGTAAATAAAATCTGGAATTTTTGCGAAATGAACAGTAAATTAAACAAATACTGTGGGATTTACCTTCCAGCTTGTTAATATCCGAAATAATTTCCGATTGCATGTTTCCAGTCAAAGATCCACCATTGTATCCCAGGATGTTTCTAAAAATTGCAGATTAATTGTTTTCTTTATATTAATTTTCTGATTGCACTTACGATACAGGTCTGATCACAACTGTACGTAATTCTCTGTGAATCTTATCAAAAAGAATCGGTTTTTTGTCTGCATGCAAAACGTGTCGTTCTGCAGTTCCCAACAAGTGAATGGAATGCGACAAAGGTTCAGTTGGGTATGTAATAGATTCATCCAAATTTTCGAAGCTGTACTTCCTTAAATTATCCGACCCAAGGAACACCGAAACGTTCGACAAGTGGATTAAATAGATTACGGCATCAGATATAAGGCATGCTTGAATGATGTTGTTTGTGATGTGTACGATAGGACCGCTAAAAAACATAATTAAGAACTGAAGCGTTATAAAGTATGAAAAAATAAACATACGATGAAAAATCAATGCAGTTAAAAACAGTTGTAATGCTTTTTCCAAGTAATGCAGCGTTAATGCTTTGAGCCGATAAAACGTCAACTTGAATAAAAGTGACGTAGGCACTATCCTCCCACAACCAAGCGTTGGCTCCTTTTGCGGTGTCCAACACGTAAATTCGAGTTTCCCCACGTTCCAACAGGGCTTTCGTGACGTAGTCCCCCAAAAAGGTAGAACCAATGACTGCATAGGCCTCATTGGTTCTCTGAGTGTAGAAAGCGGCGACGGGAAGACAAGAAGAGTTAATGACATCGTCTTTACCGGGGAGAGTAATTAAAAGCGGAGGAGAATATTGAATTGTGTTGGTAGCAAGATACTGGGAATGGAAATATCTCCACCAAGCAATGAATGCAGCAGGGATGGCGGGCCATAAGACGAAATGGAAGAATTTATCAGAGAACACAAAGAAGCCGGGGGCAGCAGCGATGGGAACGACGGAAGCAACGGGGGCCGCCAGAAGCACGGGAGCGACAGGGACAATTTTCTCCGGGACAATGCATTCCCTGCACAAAATTGGACAGTCCCAGAACATGATCCACGCAGTCCCAAACAGCACAGGCACTTTCAGGGGATTCAAGGCCATACCTATATGTTTTGACATGGTGGCACAACGCTAGTGTCACGCTGCACTGCTTGAAATACCGCGTTTCATGTTGTCTCTACGCGTGTTTCCCTCCTTTCGTTATTCCCCCGACGTGTCCCGTTAATTTCCGCTCATCGCATTTCAACTGCAGCAATGAGTATTATCATTTGATAAGGCACAACTTTGAGTGATGTCAATACCCAGCTCGCAGCGTATCACCAAACTGGAGAAGTAAGCATTTGCAGAAAAACTGCACTTTGGAAGCAAAATATCGCAGGTTGCTGAAAATCGAGTCTGATCATGTGGATGAATTGATAGGCTTCATATCCCCATGCATTTGACAGTATCTAGAAATCAGCTCGGGTTCGGTTCTTTTTGAATTCATGTTTGAATTTTTTTATGCCTTTCCATTCTGAACTCCAAGATTTGCATTTTTCTATAAGTTCGCCCCTATTGAATAACATTACTTGCATGAAGTTCGTCGAGAATGGTGTGAATTGACAATCCATTGAGTTAATATATTTTCTATGTTTTTTGATCTATTTGATCCTCTTGATTTACATTGCAACATCAGATCATTGTAAAAACATGGGGTTGTGGATTCTTGGTTATCCATTTTCACTGTGCAATTGTATTTACTAAACAGACATCGATAAATATTTAAAGTGTTATAGAATGGTTTGGAAAAGTTTGCCGTTATTCTTTAAAGAATTATTTTATTGCTCATTCGCTGATCAGCCATCCTCTCTTAATTTTTATTAAACTTCTTTTTAAACCACGATTTAATCCCTGAATTCTGTGTTGAGTTGTTTACGGACGCCGGAGTGTCATTACCCTCATATTGATGTCCTTCATTCTCAATTTGTGTGTTTGTATCGTGTCGGCGGCTATTACAATCACAAGCAGGCGACTCAATTCCTTTCAATCTTTTAATCCATTTCATCAATTTACTTAATCTTTCATTATCGCCGTGTGTCTCTCTCTTTCCACAAACCATACATCTCGGCGCCGGTGCAAAATTCGTTGGCAAAGATTTCCCGCTGCGTTGCAACTGCAGTTCTTTGATTTCTTGATGATTCAAATTATAAGTAGTATTGAGATTCTGTACAGGTTTACGAGTTACAACAGGCTTCTTTGGTATGCTACTTGGGATTGGAGGCAATTGTGTTTTCTGCATGTGCATCTGGTCACCATGTTCTTTGTTTCTGTTCAGTGAAGAAAGTTCAGTTGCTTGCGATTCTTTGTTATGCGCAGCCAACACCAATTTTTTTAGCATGCCGATTCGGTCATCAGCGCCAACCGGTTTATTGCTCTTACTTGGCTCGTCTTGTGCAAAATATCGTGGTGTTCCATCTGCATTTACTCGTGGTTTTATCTCAATTTCTCTACCATTGGTATCGAGTTTATCTCCATGTTTTTCCAATGACAAGGTTGCTGCTTCAATATTGGCATGTGCCGCCTCAGAATTTCTTTCACGGTTGGATAACAAGTTTCTCATTTGATCTACAAGATTAATTGGTTCTTCGGAAACTTGAATTGGTGTCAATGCTGTTGATCTTTCTTTTACGAGACTCAGTAAATATGATGTTGCCTTCTGGACTGATAACGATTTAACATGTTCAACAAATTGGGGGTTGAAAACTGGATGCTCTGGTAGTGCTTCATAATTTGGTTTTCTTTCAAGAGAGTCGCTGGAACATGTGGATGAATCAAATGCGGTGTTTGTAGATGATCTTGATTTGATAACTTTCTCCGACTGTGTTGATAGCAATTCTTTGATTGATGAGTTCTTTGAATTTGATTTAACATTTGATTCAGAATTGCTTGCTAAACGAGGAGGCTTTTAATAGAAGATATAGTATTAGGTCTTAATTGCAAATATGTTTCGATGCTTACCATCATGTTAGCCCAGCCGACAGGAATTTGATTGTGAGTTTCATTTATCCATGCATGTTGAAGAACTTCATGCAACGGAGCACGGTTTTTTGGATTTGGAGTCAACATTCTCGAGATTAAATGTTTAACTTCTACATTTATGAATATGTTTTAAACACACGTTGCTTAATTCAGAATACAACTTATAAAATACCTTGAGATATGTCCGGGGGAAAGCAGAGCTTTGCTTTTTTAACCCGTGCTGATAATTGTTTGAAATTTGAGCCATCGAACGGTAGGGTTCCTGCTACCATTGTAAATAAACATATCTATCAGTAGAAGAGTCAGCAGTGAACACTTCACAAAATTTAA
The DNA here is from genome assembly GCA_027600645.1 of Nowakowskiella sp. JEL0407. Lineage (NCBI taxonomy): Eukaryota > Fungi > Chytridiomycota > Chytridiomycetes > Cladochytriales > Nowakowskiellaceae > Nowakowskiella > Nowakowskiella sp. JEL0407. The sequence continues at coordinate 21,986 of JADGJK010000324.1, forward strand.
TGCATACCCCAAGGGACCAAACGTCAACTTCCGGTCCTTTGTATCTGTCTCCTAAGTAAATCTCTGGTGCTGCGTAACAAGGACTGCCGCAGTTTGTTTCAAGAAATGTCGTATCTGAATGAAATGCCGCAAATCCGAAATCAAGCACTTTCACCTTGTTCTTAATGCTGCAATATCTCATGTTCTCCAACTTGACATAAAATAAGTTTAGTTACATTATGTTTCAAAAATATCACTGAAAAATACCTTAATGTCTCTATGAACTACGTGATTTCTGTGGGCGTATTCTTTTTTAAAAGTAACTTGGATTAGATATTAATTTTCATTGTCGATGCTTTTTTTTACCAATCGCATTCAACAACTGTCGCATAATTGATCTCGCTTTACGTTCCCTCAACCTCCCCATTCTTTGAACGTAATCTACCATATCCTCACCCTCGACATACTCAAAAAAGCAATAAAAGTGGTATTCTCCTTCGTATACGTTCACCAACTGTGCAATATTCTCGTGTTGCAAACATAATCCGATACAAGCTTCCCGGACAATGTACAATCGTTTCTTCTGTAATCTGTTGTATTCTTCTTCCGATGACGGGGACATACACATTGGTCTACGAACCGCTTTGACGACACACTGGAAGGAAATGTTAAACTGAAGCACTTGAAACAAATGAAATGTGATACCTTTTCTCCGGTGTAGTAGTTTATAGCAAGTTTTGCTTTTGCCGAAGCACCTTCACCAATAGTTTTTCCTAAAACCCAAGGTCCAAGGCATCGCTTCCCTTGAATATCCTTCAAACTCAAAAACGATTTCTTTTTAAAATTGCTTTGCGATGAAGCTAAAGTTTCCGGCGATGATAAATTTTTTCCTCCTTGTTCAATTTCATCGAAATCCGTTTTCTTCAGAGAAACTATCGGTGCGGATTCGCCTTGTTGCTGCAACGATGTTGATCCGATGATTGGAGTTGCATCGTTGAGTCCGCGAGTTATTGGCCATTTGATTTTGAACGGAGAGTCAGCTTCGGTAGTTATTGGTGTCGTTGAAGGATCCTAATATTTTGATTAATTGGGGATTT
>JADGJK010000325.1:0-23017 GCA_027600645.1 Nowakowskiella sp. JEL0407
TTTTTTTTTTTTTTTTTGTTTGCGGTTTGTTGGTGGGGTAGATATTGGAATTATACCAGGAATTACAAGAAACAGAAAACATGCAAAAATCTATTGACCAGAGTTTAGAGTTTGTGGAAGGACAGCAGAGTGAGTTGGAAGGGTTGTTGGGGCAATTAGAGAATCAGATTCGGGATGTGTTTGATGGTGGCGATGGGAAGGAGCCTATTAGGTAAACCAAAGTTTTGATTTTTTTTTTATTGCGAGGTGGTGATGATTTTAATGGCTTGTTGTTTTTTTTGTATGGTTGTGTGGTTTTGTTGGATTTTGATTTGGTTTTGTGGGTAGGGTGACGCCGGCGGACGTGGAAAGGGAAAAAACGTATAACATGAGTGTACAAATTAACGGGCAATTAGATGAAATGGGAGTTCAGTTATCGCAGATGATTTCAGAGATTAATTATGCACAGGCTTCCAACTCTAGCGGTGTGTCAAGTGGAGCGAATGGAAGTTTAGGAGAAGGGCAAGGGGGAGAAGGGAATACTATTACGCAGATTGTGAGGATATTGGATCAGCATTTGGCTAGTTTACAGTGGTTGGATAAGAGTAGTGCAGAGTTGGGGGAACGGGTAAAGGCTTTGAGTGATGGGAGTCGAGGGATTTGAGTGGATTGTTGTTGAGGTTTTTGTTGGGTGTGGAATTAATAAAAGATTATGTGAGAATTGGTCTTGAAGAAGATGGTATTTTTAAATTCACCAAAAAAAAATCTGAATGTGTATGCATGATACCTCTCGCGCTGATATTTATGAATAAAAATAGAGTTTTTGTAAAAGTTAAACACAATACAATAAATAAATTTCTATTTCCCTCTTACATTATTTATGTTCCTGAATACTATTACATCTCGCTGTGATTATTGATATCATGCAATCATTAGTTTAAAAAAGTAGGAATCATAAAATAAATAAAAAATGTGTATATATTAATAGTTTTCAAAAAGGTGTAATAGAATACAATTGATTGATATCCCTCAAAATAGAAAATTTAAAGCATTATTCAATATTTTGGAGTTCTTTGTTGAAAATCACATAATAAAAATGCAACATTCAGCTGACCAAATGTCCTATCAGAAATAAAAGAATTATGAAACAAAACGAAGAATTACAATAATATTCCTTGGAATCTGATTTTTATGATATATACAACAATCATGACCCACTAAAAACACAGAGTTTTGTTTTTCTGAAAAACTAATAATATCCATATTGAAATTAAAAGAAAAATGCATTAAACCCTATTTATTGAAAATTCTTATTTAGAAAACAAATCAATATTCTTTATGCTTCACAGAATTTGCAACGCCTCTGATATTTTTTTAAAAAAAAAATCAATTAGAAAAAAAATCATCAGTTCATGTGTGATTTGTCGCGAAAATGAGATGTCTATTAAATACAGAGATTAACGAATCCAATTAGATTTGTATTAGAGTAATTGTTGAGAAAATGTCATTTTAATTTTAATCCAATTTTACATATCAACAGAACATGATCAACTCGAAAAACGTAGTGAGAAATGGTGTTATACACTATATTGCAACCATGACCAGCTCAAACAAGATTCAAAAACAAAATAAAAAACAAAAAGACAAAAATGTAAAACAACAATTAATCACAAATATAATAAAATCTTATTCAAATGAATGTGAATTATTTTTGTCCTGGTCTTCCGGCTCGTGCAATCCCTTGCCTAGCTCGGGCGTGGGCACTACCGTAAGATGGAGTGTATTCGGGTGTGTATTCTGGAGTGTATTCCGGAGTGTAGTATGGAGTGTACTCTGGGGTGTAGTATGGAGTGTATTCGGGAGTGTAGTAAGAGTCGTATCCGTAAACTTTGTAGTAATCCTCAGCGATCAAACAAGATTGTCCGTTTTCCCATCCGTATTTGTATCCGTCAGTTCCAACTTCGTAGCTGGCGTATGGGTCAGAACATTTCGGGAAGTAGGTTTGTTTCTCGTAACCGCTGTTTTGGACTCCAGCTTTACCGTAAGATGGAGTGTATTCGGGTGTGTATTCTGGGGTGTAGTATGGAGTGTATTCCGGTGTGTATTCTGGAGTGTAGTATGGAGTGTACTCGGGAGTGTAGTAAGAGTCGTAGCCGTAGACCTTGTAGTAGTCCTCGGCGATCAAACAAGATTGTCCGTTTTCCCATCCGTATTTGTATCCATCAGTTCCGACTTCGTAGCTTGCGTATGGGTCAGAACATTTCGGGAAGTAGGTCTGTTTCTCGTATCCACTCTTCTGAACACCTGCGGGAGTAAAAGATAGTCAATAACGTTCACTGCTGGGTGATCAAACACAAAGTTCACATACCATTGTATCCTGGAGTGTACTCGGGTGTATATTCTGGGGTGTACTCTGGCGTATATTCTGGAGTATATTCGGGTGTGTACGCTGAAGGACCAAGAGTAAGCAAAGCTGTCGCTCAATATCAAACAGGGACAACTTACAGTAAGATGAACAGAGAGAAGAGTATCCATAAGATTCCAAAAGCTCACCACCGTAGATAGATTGACATTGTCTGCGGCAAATTTTGTCGTAAGCACATTGGTTCTTAACGCTGAAAGCAAAAAACAAAAGGAAACAGAGTTAAATGAAGACGGAGACAAAAATTTAAAGATCTTTTTCAAAAAGAATGCAAAAGCTGGAAACACTTACCAAGTGGTCTTATCGTAGTAGTCAGCAGCGCAGTTAATCTCGTATTGGTCCCAAGTAGCTTGGCAAATAGCGCTGCATTGTTCGAGACCATTCGAAGAGTATTGTTTGGGTTGGGCTAAACCTTTCGGAATAGCCAACGACGATGTCGCGAAGAGCAGGGTAGTAGCAGCAAAGGCAACAGAAGACAGCTTCATTTCTGTTTTTGTTTTTTCTTAAAGATTTGACGGGCGGAAAGAGTTTTTATTTTATTGGATTGGGGCAAGTTTTGAGGCTGTATTGTGTCACAGTGCTCCATTGGACAGAATTGAAAAGTAAAGCCTCTTTCGTTTCTGATCCGCTCCTTGTCGCGCTTGTTTCTTTTTTAGATCACAGCCTGATTTGAAATCTTCAACTTCTGGCAGGCTGATTTCTATTCTTCTTTCGCTTCGTTTGTCCTGGATCTATTCAGCACCCGGCTCTTTATTACGGTACAGTAAATTCCTGATCTTTGTTTGCATTGTTGCCATAAATATTTAATACACGGAAGATTTCTTTGATTTGTGAGTTATCTATCCAGTCTAACAAAAGATCTAAAGGTTGAGAGTAATGCCAAAAACGAAAGGTATCAAATAACCCAATTTTTCTAAGACAGGACGATAATTAAGACATTTAACAAACATCAAAATGGCCGTTAGCGTACTGTAAATACTCAGCCAATGCTCTATTTTCAACTTCGACACAACGAGTATTAATATCACAATGGCAAACACTCCCCGCTCGTTCTCCATAAAGAGACCTTTCGATCTCAAAATCTATAGCTGCAATAAGCGCTACTCAGTCGTAAAATTTTACACGTTCGAATACAGAAGTACCCGACTGTTGCTGCTTTCGTAATGCGTTTCTTTTGTCGGAAGAGTAACTGTCCCATCTCACTCTTCCAGAAGTTCCAGAACAAATATTTCGTGGTTGAAGAGTCAAAACTGTCTCTTTTTCTTATGAAATTGTGATAGCTCTTATTGCTCATTCAAATTATTCTTGCAAACCGAATGAACAAAAATGACAGCTGCCACCAAACAACTCCAATATCCATGATTCAATGTTATTTTTATATTTCAGAACATGTACGATAAAACCAATATATGAATGCTTTCTTATTTTATTAACGTCAACCGCACACTCGCAATCTTTGATCCAAAATTGTCCGTCCAAGCAGTCAAAGTTTTGATCGCCCTTCCTTTACATTGCGTATCGGGATAGAAAGTCGCCGAAGTCGATGGATAAAGCGCAACGTACTTTATAACATGCTTATTTTCTGCAAATGCAAATACAGTAAGTTTTGATCCAAAAAACCGCAAAGATTTCTTACCTGTTATTCCGTAACATCCTTCGACGCCTTGAACTTCAGATTTAATTCCATTCACGTCTTCTACCACTACACCGACTTGTCCGTGTTCGTATCCCTCTACAAGTTGAAAAGCTGGTTTCAACCATTCCGGAATATTCGGGAGCGCTGTTGGTACTGCAGTTGGCAAGCGTACATTTGTCGGAAGAACGTTAGTAGGAATGTTTGGCAAGGCGCCTTGAAGTTTGTTTGATTTTCCAATGGCCCCAAAGCTATTCGACTCTTCCGAGAATTTGAATACCGCGATTGGGCGGGCGACAAACTTGTGACTGACTGATTGCTGATGGGAGCTTTGAAAGAAGTGCATCTATTAAAAGGAAACTTAGCTCCTAATAATCCAAATTCAACGCAGCATCGAACCTTTGGTCCAACTGGAGCAACAACGCCAGGTCGAATATGCGGATGTCCCAATCCCACTGGCTCCTTATTCCCAAACTCAGCCGCAGCTTTCTTCTCAAATTCTTCCTTTTCTAACGCATAAACAGCCGCAGGCGATCGTAAATGCGAGGCTGGAAACGCTCCGTGATGTTCTTTGGATCCAGAGTATGCTAGTTTTCTGTTACCGGGAAGATTATTCAGTCGTGGTACTGTTCCTTCGCTATTTACTTCTGATTCTGAAAATTTATCGGATGTGAGTGGTCCTTCTCGCAAGCTGGCAAAGTTTGGTCTACAATAAAAAATTCAAAATGAATCTGTCTCATTGAAAGATAAGAGTTTTTCTTGGTAACTTACGATGCGCCAGGTGACGTTAAATCTGATTTATGGAAACCTTGCGTGGAACCAGAAGCGAAAGCGGGACGGAAACCGTGATGTTTCTTCAAAGCGAGGACATTGTCAGAGAGAATTGCCAGCGACAAGATAGCGGCAATCAAACTAATTCGCATAATCTATTCTCTGTATATTCTTTTCGCGGGGATTGCGTTGTTATTGGATTCTGCAATGAATTAACGGTGTTTGTTGTTTTGTGGTTTCTCACAGCCTGACACAGCCAGCAATGACAAGTCCAGCCTCTCGCATTTCGCAACTCTCCGCCCATTTGGCCGCCAATTCCTCGAATTCTAATCCTACTTTACAATTAACTTCAAAGCTATCTGGTTTAGTATGCATATTAACAGGTTGTAACTCTCTTTTAGGCATTGGGTAAGCGTTTTCTTGAACTTTCTGCAGATTATAATTTTACCGTTTGTTGTTTTTATTTTCAGCCGCGCTGCTGCGTGGAAATTCGCACAGGATGGAGCTTCTGTACTTTACGTAACCGATTACGACGACTCTGATCTTTCTTCACTGGCGTCTGATATCCAAAAACACTTTCCAAACACAACTTGCGTATGCAGAAAACTCGATGCATCATCAGAATCCGAAGTGAAAGACGTTATCAATAATGCTATTACAAAATTTGGAAGATTAGACGTCTTTTTCGCAAACGCAGGTACTGAAGACTATTTGCGTGTTTGCTATGGTCAAGTGTTTGATTTTACTTCAAAAGGTATTGCGAATTCAAACACGATAGACAATATTTCAGCTGAAGATTATATGGAGATTGTGCGCATCAATTCGCTGAGGTAATCTATTTTGTTTCGAGTGGATAAAGAACTGATCGTTTTTTTGGTAAAGCGTTTTCTTGGCAATCAAATACGCAGCAATGAAGATTACGAATTCGGATAAGAAAGTAATCGGTGGCTCAATTATTGCAACTGCTTCCGTCGCTGGACTTAAATCTGGAGGTAACTGATTTTTATTTTGGTTTTAATTCAATATAACCTAACTTGCTGCTTATTTAGCTGGCTCTATGGATTATTCCGCTTCAAAAGCAGCGATAATAAGTCTTTGTCAAACTGGAGCGTGGAGCTGTACGGGAACCGGGATACGAATAAACGCAATTTGTCCTGGTATGACTGAGGTTTCTCAATACATTATGATAAATTCACCTAACTTTCCGCCCCAGGCTTAATTGAAACGGGAATGACAAAGGGAATGTACGATTCTGCAAGAAAGCGAGGGACTACGCAGAAAATTGGACAACTGAATCCGTTACAGAGAGGCGGACATGCCTCAGAAGTCGCAAATCTAGCTGCTTTTTTGGCAAGTTCAGAATCAGGTTATATTAACGGACAAGCAATTCCTGTTGATGGAGGATTGTCTGGTATGAAGTATTTTTCATGATTCGTATCCAGTATATTAAAGTTTGTTGTCAATTTGCAAAAAAGCATCGCTGCCAGTTATGCCGGGGAAATTTTTTTAAAAACTTGTATATATGTTGCGGAAAAATAAAAATTTATTTAAGCTTTTTGCGTTCGTCGTATGTGTCTCCAATTTGCGGAGATGAAAATCGGAGATCTTAGAAATACAGATTAATCTACACTATTTAAACGGGCTAAAATCTCCTTAAAGATTTTTTCCAATTAATTATTATAAAGGTATTTTTATTTAATTTTCTTTCCCGGATCGTGTGAATTTTGTTGTTGTGAAAAAGAGTTTAAAATTATTAATCTGCGAAACAAAATTTGCCCGCTCCACCAAAAACACTTTTGATCTTATTTCACACTTTAACGTTTCCCACCATCTCAAAAAACATACTCATTAATGTGGAATATTTTGTTATCCTGTTGCCACCTTAGCTCACAGGCACGTCCGAACTCTTCGGACTTTGAACCAATTACATCAACTATACCAAACCACACCAACGTCATATCAAACCAAATTAAAGCCCAACCCTCAAATTTCCCTTATTCGGAATTATCACAGGATCTCCTGGATCAGCCCTACGTTCAGCCAGACCCGACTTTGCTCGCCAAATTAAACACACCCGTGCCAACAGAAATATATTTTCTCTCGCCTGAATCCGAAACCAAATTCCCACCAAATTATATAATCCCTTCACCACCGACAATTGATAAAATCTTTCTCGAAATGTTTCAACGTTGTGTCGGCTGTCAACTCCCTTCGATCCGGCATATCGCTACATCACTCGAATGCGCAATGACGGTAAAGCATTCAATGACGTCTACGCCGATACTTAATTTGTTATCTGATGTTACGACGTTTATTTCGTCTACTTCGTTTGGCGTTCCCACCACGAAAAAGATTGGAGTGTTTGCGGATTATGTTACGGGAGTGCTTACAACGACGCAAATTGGTGTTCCGATTGTTGTGCTTGCGTTATGGTTGTTGGAGAGGTTGAGAGGGAAGTATTCGGTATCGGTAAAGGTTGGAGATGGATCTGAGTTTCGCTTGTTTTCTACGTCGTTGATTCTCGCAAACAAGGTTTATCGATTTGGAATTTTGATTTCAAGGGGATCGCCCATATTTTTTTAATCGTTGATAGGTTTTGGATGATCATCGCTTTTCGTCGTATCAGTGGGAATGCGTGACTGGTATTCCATCACGAGAAATCAACGTACGGTACAAAGTCTTTTCAATCGAGGAGTTTAAATTCTATTAAAATAGATCATGGAAATGGAGTTTCTCAAAACCCTCGGATACAGCGTTCAAATTCCGTTCCACTCTTACGCAATGTACGTTCAACGGATTCAACAAATCTCAAAACGCCTGAATCACCATGCATCAACGCCGATTTACGTTTTCCCAAAATCAAACCTTTCATCGCCGTTTGATTCTCCTCCGTTTTTATCAGACGCTTGTTTCCAACAACCGCAGAGTGTTGGTCCGGTCAAGAAGGAGAAGAGATTTACTGGCGGTGAAAATGAATCGCATAGGAGGTTGATGTATCCCGTTGCACATGATAATATCAATTTCGGGCAGTGGAATAAGAAATTAGTTCAAAAAGTAAGTGGTTCGTTATAATTCGTTCAGTGTTATTAACGCAAGTCTTTTTCCAGGGATATTGAGAACGCCCAACTAACCACCGAAAGTTAAAGAATCTGGAATCAAACATGAATGCTGTATCTTATTCGGAAAATACCCTTATTTGCAAATAAAAAACTTTCATTATATTTAATAATCTAATATTACCCCGAATACTAACAAATTGAGAAACGAATACTATCGTATTGCGATAGTAATAAATAAAGTTTATAAAGTTCAATACTCACTCGACCATGTTGAGGGGCCTTTCGGGCGACGTCGAATCTCATCAAAACATGGAAAACAACGGGAAAATTCAAGATTCCCAAACACCGAAACGTTTTTTATCAATGGAAAAAATTCCCAGCTATACATTTTTCAACACCCTGGTTATCATTCTCTTTTAAAAAAAGTATCCGTTAAGCTTCGAAACCAATTTATAAGTAAAACGTATTCCAAAAACTAAGCAATAACAAGAAATAGTTGCTCCGGGTTTGTAATCTTCGATTTTTATTTTAAAAAATGGAAATTTGCTCTCGTTTTAATCTTCAAAAAATTTTCTGGACAAAATTTATGTTCAGAAATCATTCGAATCATCAACTTATTGCCAGAGTTACCATGGATGGTGCTGTATCGAGTATACCAATATATTCGTTTTAAATGTATTTTTGAACCTAAAACGATAGAAAACATAATGCGCATTGTTTCTTTTTATTGTAACGTTCCAAATCCATGAAGCGCAAAATTCGTGAGTATACAGAAATTGCATATTAAAGGACTAATCCATCAAATCCAATACGCAGGTCTCCGATATTATCATCAATCTGTACCACGTCATCCTAATAACAGGAAGCATTTCTGCTCCGAGATTATCATTAAGTGGTAAACCCCACGGCATCGTCACTACAGTATCCACGGACGAAAATGTAGTGGTTCATGAGTAAAACATCGGATAAAATTGATAATGAAGCAAAGCTCTTTATAAAGAATATCAAAATGAAAAAGATAAACGTGAATTTTATACAAAACCACCAAACTGAAACCGGCATCCACTACACGGGCAAAACCTTCGGCTCCGAGATTATGATTAAGTGGCAGAGACCCACGGCATCCTGATAACAGGAAGTTTTCAAAGAGCGAATGTAGTTTCAGGAAACAGCCATGGACGAAACGTGATGGTTCATGAACAAGAGAAAGAAATTGAATAAAGTAAGCAGAAACAATGTGCAAATCACGAGATAGTCAAAGTACGGAGAGTAGTATGCGAAAAGTATATCACAGGCAGCATCTGTTGTTACCTGCACAATCATTCAGTCTCAAAACCAAAAAACCTTCTCATAATTGCTTTATATAAATTTGTGCCGAAATATCACCATAATAATTGTCCACCAATTCATCCTTTTCAAATGACTTTGATTCCAATAATTTAATCAGTCCATCTTGCTCATTCCCAACAACAGGTATAAATGTCCTGATTTGCAAAACTTTCTTTTCTTTACACTGCATAAAAACGTGATCTAGTAATAGCGAAGCTATGAAAAAAGAATATTGAGAATTCAAAAAACGAAAAAAAAAGAAGCTGTTGTGGTGAACAGATTAAGTTTACCGACTCCTAATTTTCGATATGACTGTAAAACTGCTATGCTTATGATATCGCATCGTTGATTCTTTGAGTCTTCAAATGATTCTAAACTCGTAATTATACCCCCGCAACACACGTCGTTGAAATACGCTGCACATAGAAAACACAAATAGAATACTGTTTTAGTGCATCAATTTCGTCAAAGTCTACGTTCAATACCCAATTTTACGAGTTCAATCTCGGCATTCTTCAAGGCTGCTTTGTATGTTGTGTCATTGTGTATTTTGGAGAGAACCGACGAAGGAAGATATTGCTCGTTAATGAGTTTGAGTTGGAGTAAATTATTTGGGGTTAAATCTCCTAATCCTGATCGGAAATACTTTTCGTTGCTCATCCTTCAGTCTTCAGTTTTTTTTGAATTTGTCAAGATCTGTTGATTGTTGATTCCATATAGTGCAAACAAATTCAAATAATCGTAATCTTTATCGTTTTTATTTTTCATAATATACAAACTTTCAAAGAAATCGGTCACGAAGATATTGTCTGATTTCTTCCCAGTTATCGTTCCTCTTCAAATGTTCCAGTGCTATTATAACAGCAAGCGTTTGACTCCTAGCTGATCCACGCAAATTTGGGTTCAAGGAATCTCTAATAAACGCTGCTGGAGGAAAAATATTGCCAGGATCGTCAGGAGCGAGTGCAGTGTGTGAAATTAGATACGCCGAGGGTTCAACCGGAGGAAACTCCACAAAAGTTTCGACTCCACACCATTTCATATTAAATCTAGTCACGTTCAGAATTGCTGGATCTTTACCACCGCCCGATTGATTCAAAATTGCTGGTTGGAGAGGCGGCATCGTTTTTGGATTTTTAATGAACCCAGAATCTATGATTAGATTGAGTTCAAAACTATCAAATAAACGACTTTTGATATTCCTTACCGCACATTCCAGACAAACGAAGGATGAATCTGTCCAATGTCAGACGCATTTATAATTCCAACGTTTTCCTACGCGCAAAGCAACGTATCCAAAGAAACCATTCCCAATACACGGCTGTGTCCTTTCTCGTGGGATAAAACGAAGCGGTTGTCTTCGTCGTCCTCTTTCAATTAAATCGTAATTAAGTCGGCAAAATCTTCAACATCAAACAAAAAACATCTGTCGAAACCGCATCCGCGATCGTGACCTCAGTATCCTCGACAAAATTTTCCTCTTTCGTCGAGTATAGTTTTCAAATCTTCAACTTTCAAGCAAAATAGAATTTCAGAGTTCAAGTGTATATCTTTGGTGATAGCGGCGACAGATTCGCAGCAATTGGAGATCGTGAATTGCTTAGTGCAGCTTGGATCGATGAACCACATGATTGCAATAGTATAGAGGTTCTTGTGTTTCGTTGAGGTGACTGACGTCATTCGAAGTTTGTTCACTGTAACTCTCTCGTTTCCTTAGTATTGCTTTGAATCAATCCAGATTACCTGAAACTAGTGATACTATGTGGGAAGCGAAACAAACAGAACAAAAAATCCACTTGGTGGAAGGGCGTTTGTGCAACAAGTGTGTAATTCATGAAAGGACTGTTGGGAAAGACTGTTGTTGTCGATGCGGGCCGGGGAAGAAGTTGGATCTTTGTAATATCACTAACGCTCGGCACGGCCTTAATTGTCGGATGGGCGCTGCTCACAACTTGCTCATACACCCACGATTCACATGAATTCTTTTGCAAGACTCTCGAAATACCCAAAGGCCAGCCACTTCGTATCTGCGATACCGAAGTTGCTGGAAGTTGCCATCCGACCGAATACTCTGCGTTAACGAGGTTCTCTTACACTGGGGAGACACTAACGAATTGTACCGGAAATATCGATCAAATTATGGTGACGATGATTGAGAAATATTACGGGCGGATAATTGTAAATGGAAACTTGACGTGTAATAATGAGTTGGGGTTGAAATTCGGCGAGGTTAGCACATCAAAGTGTCCGATAGGAGATATAGTTATTTCGCAATTGAACAACGTGCCTGGATTGTGGACGAACAGCACCGCTGGGACTTCGTTTTGGATTATTAATTTGGAGAGTAATGGAAAGGTTTCGTTTCAGACTTCGTCTCCCAATGATTCAGCAGCCGCATACCCATTCTTCAATAACAACCCAAAATTCTTGCAGACAATGAGCCAAGAAATCAGTAAGAAAATCAATGGTACCCGTATATCGGCCGCGTTTGAATGTACGAATTGCTTCAATAAGAAATCGGATTTCTTCCCTTCGCAAGTGACAAAGTTTCTCACGACCGTATTTTCGTTTGTTGGTACGCTTTATGCGGCGTTGGTTTATCTTTGTACGTGGGGTATTGATGCAAATGTCTCAAAGTTACCGAAAAATGAAGTTGATTCTGTGGTTCTCTCTAAAAATATCCCAGCTGATTAAACGAACACTTTCTATCTCTTCCAAATTCTATTTCTTTGCAACAAAAACATTATGTATTTAATAAATTCTGATATGACTCTTTATTCAAAAATAATTTTGGTTGGCTTTGGAAGATTTTTGAGATTGGCAGCCATCTGTTCCTTTTGTTTCTTTTTCGCTTCCCACGAAGGATGAATCTTTTCCTCAGTTTTCGCAGCTGGAGGTTTCATTGACGTTGTGACGGGTTTTCCAGAACTTCGCGCAGGATTATCGTCGTCTCCAAATACAATCTTCTTGTTCGCTCCAGTGGCAACTATTCCACTCTTCTGTTCATTCTTTGCTTTCCACGACGGGTGCATAACCCCGTTAGATTTCGGTGCCGCGAGTTTGGTATTTTTCAACGTAGACTGTCGACTGCCTTGGTTTCCACCACCACGACGTACTCCTCCTCTTCCGTTTCGATCTTCTTTCGACGCATCCTTGTCCTTGTGAATACCCAACGCTTTCTCTTTCTTGATATGGTTTGCCTCTCCTCCATACGTCTTCTCCCATAACTTTCTTCGTTCTCTTTGTCCCATCCGATTCTGTCGACCAGGAGCGTTCAATCCGAACGGATCTTTCGTCTCATCAAACTTTTTCCCTTTCCCCTTCACCTTCTTTGCCTTTTGTTGGGTCACCGCCTGATTCTTTTTCGCATTTTTAATCTTCTGATCGACATTCTTTGTCTCTTCATCGGATTCCGCAACTTCATCGTCACCATAGACACTTCCTTCAATTTCAGAAACCTCGTCCAAACCCGAACCTCCCTCGATATCACTTCGTAGTGAGAAATCGCTATCGTAAACGCTTTCATCAATTTCACTGACATCCGAAACTTCGGCATCACTAGGTGCAATCATTTCTTCTAATTGGTTGTAAAGCGATTCGTAGTCTTGCTCCGTAAGTTCCGGTTCCGCTTCTGAAGATTCGGCGTCAGATGGTTCTTCGTCGTGTTCTTTTTTGACCGCGACGGGGGTTTCAGGAGATACTTTGATTCGTTTCGGCTGTTTTTCAACGACGTCTAGTTTACGTTTTTTTTCCACTTCCACGGCTTCAGAACTCTCTAATTTCTCTTGCGTTTTCTCCGAGACTTTCTCTTTATTATTAGATTTAACTCCAGTAACCAAAAAATTGATAAATTTTTCAACTTGCGAAAGAAATTCGGATTTTTGTGGAGTGATTTTCTTTGAGGACACTAGACGATGTCGTGCGCGCGTGGTCGCATCATCTTGAGATGATTCTGGCGTCGATGATGGGTCGATCGGCGGGAGGAGCGAGATAATGACTTCTTTGTGAGGTAGTCGAGATTTAGAAAGATGTTTTTCGAGTATTGAACGGGATATCTCCGATAAATCCAATGCCTTTATAACCATAACATTTTTAATATATTCATTAATAGATTGTAAGATGAAATTGATGAAATTACCTTGAAGCAAGTCATTTCAGACTCCAACTTTTTCTTTTCATCATCATTCTTTTCTGATTTTATCTTCTTTACTAGCCTTTGATATTCAAACGTTTTTATTCGTTTTAAATTCTGTTTGAATTCTTTGTGAAGGTGGTGCTAATTGAGCAAAGAAACAAAAGTTAAATCAACTACATGGTTGAGATTTGCGTTTAGAATTAATAAGTACCAGTTTTCTTTGTAGCCTGACTTTTTTTTCGTCGGAATCTATCCAATTTTCAATTGGGGGGCTTTGAGTTTCGTTGGTTTCCATTCCACTTTTTTTTTTTTTTTTTGCGCCTTTGGATCAAACAAAGCAAACGTACAGTATTTTGTTTCCACGAATAAATCAGAGGTTTATTCACTTTAAAGATTCAAACAGTAAAGGAAAATAACAGGATATGGAAAATACCAAATAAAAAAATCAGGTTAAAAAAACAATATAAAAAATTTTCTTCCCTGTTTAAAAGAAAGAAATCTACATAAAATCTACCGCCGCATTATTTCGCGTATCTATAAAATCTTTAATCATTAGTCATAAGGGCCATTCGTCTGGCATGACCTTCGACAACCGACAAGAACGCAACACCCCATTCAAATACTCCTACGACAGCAAGACTCAGCAAGGCATCATTAATCTTGCAATCACTGAGATTCATTCTTCTTCCGATGCTGACAAACTCCTTTTGATCGTCGTTAGTTACCAAGAAACCAAGTTTCCAGCACGTAATTCTGGTCACCACCGAGATACTGACTACTGCCGCCCAACTTGCAATCAAAATACATAAGAATGCCAATGCGAGCATAGCGCGAGTTGGGAATGAGGTGTATCGTCCAACAAGTTTAGATACTCTGGTTTCCAATGCATGAGGTGGTAAAAAGAATGAGATCGAACATAGTGTTGATAGCAAGAATGATAGAAGTGATGTGAAGAGCGAAAAGTACATTTCGAATGATGGTTTCAGCATAGAAGCAGGGATTCCGTCTGAAGGTGTAATACTGTGATTAATCAAAGTCGAAGCAAGCCCAGCTGAAGCGCCAGAAGTTAAAGCCTTTCAAAAAATAATATTTATAATCAATATATCTCCTCAAAAAAATTTCTCAAGTTCACTTACAATGACGATAAAGACCATTCCCAAAATTCGGCGTCTCTTCATACCGGTTGTTTCGTTTCTTCCATCCGGTCTCTTCCATTTCCATTTCAAAGTGGGGTTTTCAGTTCGCTCCGAAGTAAATACTTCTTGAACTTCTTCAATGTGATGACTTCGTCGTTTCAACTTTGTATCATCAACTTTTAATCCACCACTTTTTTCAAAACCTGAACTCGACCCACCCGCTTTCTCATAGTATGTCGACTGAGCCACGTTATCGTAAATTGAGTATAAATTCGAAAGACCCGAACCGTTCGACTTGGTGTACGAACCACGGCCAAAATTATCGGACTTTTGTCTCGCTTCGAATTGCAATTTACGTTTTTCGTCGTAGACGGAAAGCTGCGGTTGTCCAACTTGCGTATAACCACCGTTGTTGAATGTATTCGTGTAAGAAGAGGCATTTGCGTGCGGGGAAGGCGAAGAGTACGACGGAGCCCACATATCACCTGAAATGTCCTCTTCTGGCAAACCCATATTTTCGTAAACGGAAATTCTGTTGGCGGGAGTTTGCTTTTTCGTAGTACCACGACGAGGAGGAACAGTGGGGGTGGTTTCTGGCGGATAATTTGAAGTTGCAGTTGGAGAATGGATAGAAGAAGCGGGAGAGTGACGGTCGGCGGCTTCCTGAATGGCAGCTTGGGCGGTTTCACTCCATGGACTTTGCTTGGACATTTTCTATTTCTGTTTATAATACGAAAAAGAATTAAAAAAAGCTGGGTTCTGGTGGATTTTTGTCTCTCCAGTTACACAAGCCCGGTTAAAAAATTTCATCCATTCAGGTTGAATCATATATCACGCTTGCACTATGATTAAAGTGCGATTTGAGCAAAGAAAGATTTCCCATTCCCATAATTTGCATCTATAATGAGAAACTATTGAAACATCTATGGATGTTTTACGATGCTATCATTTTCATTCAACGAGTACACACTTTAAAATTAAGAAATATCTTCATCCGAAAAGCAATCCAATCCATCCAAAATAATTGAGATCCCAACAAGGAGAAACCGAAAATCAGAAAACGCGTTCACTCGTCAAAAAAAAAAAAAAAGAAACAAAAAGGTGAGCAATCACTTACTGTAGTGTTTTTTACTATTTTAGTAGTCCTTAAGCTGCAGACGCAACACCTGAGTGCTCGATGCCAGGATGACGTGGGTTTACTCACTTAATGGCAGCGGCGTGTGATGAAGGGTGCTTCTGTTGGTGAATGACGGTCTAGTCCTCAAATTTCAAACGCATTCTCCTTGTTTCTTTCTGCTCACTATTCAGGATGCTGTGATTATGCACTTAATGATAGTGCGCGGTGAAGGGGCATGTTTATTCTTGTAAAGTGGATACCGGGCATTACTGCTTGCTAATACCTAGAACTTCACTATCTCTATTCATTTTAGGTAAGATCTTCAAGGGTTGCGTTGCCGCAAGGATTGAATTTATGGTTCGACATTTCCTTTCCTTGGATAATTTAATAAATTTATTATCATTTTCTTACAAGTTTACACTCAATTGCAAGTCTCATCCATAAAATATCCAATATTAGATCAAATAGTGTTTACTCTTCCGAATCTCTTCATGGGTGAGAAAAAACGTGGTGTTGACAGTCTCTGTTGTCCCACTTGCAAAAAAAAAATCATGGCTGGAGTTTTAGGTTCTAAATTATCAATCTCAGACGTAGATGTCGCTGGAAAACGTGTTCTCATAAGGTATCTCAAATAGTTTTCCCGTGTGCGGGAAGTTTTTTAGTCATTCGACCGGCTCATTTTCTGATCTAATTTTCAGAGTCGACTTCAACGTACCCTTTGATGGAACAAAGGTAATCCGCTCATTAATGCAGACTTAATACCGATTACTAATATTCTGCCCGTTAAAAGATTACCAACAACCAACGTATTGTCGGTGCCCTTCCAACAATTAAATATGCCCTTGAAAAAGGTTTTCTAGTTTCCTGAATTATCTTTCGAACGTACGCTTAATTTCAACATTATAGGAGCGAAATCTGTTATCTTAATGTCCCACTTGGGTCGTCCAGACGGAAAGGTTGTCGCTAAATACTCACTCAAACCAGTCGCTGCTGAACTCGAAGATCTCTTATCCAAACCAGTCACCTTCCTTTCCGACTGCGTCGGCCCAGAAGTCGAAGAAGCCGTATTGGCCGCTCCAGAAGGTGCTGTCATCCTCCTCGAAAACCTCCGTTTCCACATTGAAGAAGAAGGAAGCGTTAAATTGAAAACCGGTGAAAAAATCAAAGCTGATAAAGCCGATGTACAGAAATTCAGAGATGGATTGACCGCTTTGGGTGAAATCTACGTCAACGACGCTTTTGGAACTGCTCATCGTGCTCACTCTTCCATGGTCGGTGTTAACCTTCCCATTCGCGCTGCTGGTTTCCTCGTTAAGAAAGAACTCGAATACTTTGCAAAGGCTCTTGAATCTCCCACTCGTCCATTCTTGGCGATTCTCGGTGGTGCCAAGGTCGCTGACAAGATTCAATTGATTGAAAACTTGCTCGACAAGTGTGATGAGATCATTATCGGTGGTGGAATGGCTTTCACCTTCAAAAAGGTCTTGAACGGTGTCAACATTGGAGCGTCATTGTTCGATGAGGCAGGTGCAAAAATCGTTGAAGGATTGGTCGCGAAAGCTGCTGAAAAGGGAGTAAAGTTGCACTTCCCAGTTGATTACGTTACCGCCGATAAATTCTCCAAAGACGCTGAAGTCGGATCTGCTACTGACGAATCTGGAATCCCAGAGGGTTGGATGGGTCTCGACATTGGACCAAAATCGATTGAAATCTTCACCGCTGCTGTTGCCGGAGCCAACACGGTCTTATGGAACGGACCACCAGGTGTTTTCGAATTCGAAAGCTTTGAAAACGGAACCAAATCTCTCTTGGAAGCATTGGTTGCGCGAACAAAGGAAGGTGCTGTTACGATTGTTGGTGGGGGTGACACCGCAACTGCTGCTGCCAAATGGGGTAAAGAAGATGCGTTGAGCCACGTCAGTACTGGTGGAGGAGCCAGTTTGGAATTGTTGGAAGGAAAGATTTTACCAGGAATTGATGCTTTGAGCACAAAGTAAATCATCCTGATTTGAGAATCATCAATCAGCGTTTTATTGCCAATACGGCTTTTCGTTTGTTTCAACAAAAAAATACATTATTTCATGAGAATTTGAATGTAATCGTGATAACTTAATCGTGATTTCCGTTGTGCCTCCATCAAGTACTCAATTTTCGAGAACATGAATCCAGTCGATTTTCTACTAGTCCCTCCACCTCAATTAGTTCAAAAGGACCCACCAACTGGTTTATCGGAGATAGAGCTAAACGCAATGGTATTTTTAGTCACGAATTATCGTTCGGAATCATTTTGAAATTTGAATTTCAAAATATTTCTCTATATCAAAGATTCTCTTATTTCTTGAATTAAAGTCGGAGTTGTTAATGTAATTAACGTATTCTTTACTTGCACAGGCTGAAGACATTATAAATGAAATTATCGAGTATCAATTGTTGGATGTTGTATTTTCGCAGATGAGGGTTTTAAAACGGAAGAAATGTGGAGTATGTAATTCAACGTAAGGAGATTTTTACTTGGATGGATAGCTTAGCTCTGACTATTTTGAAACCTACGGATGGGATATCATAAAGATGCGATTTCGGTATATTAAAAAGATTTCATTGAATTTTTTCCTTTAAGCATCCGCTCGTCGTTTATTTATCTTGTAAATTTCTGTTTTTTCCATTTTAGTACACTTTCAAGGATATGTGAATCCACCAGGAGCAAACGGATCAGACAAAAAGTCGGAGTGTCCGCAATGCAAAGAAATGTAAATCGATCAATTTTTGTTTGGAAAATAAATTATTAATCAACCGACTTTTATTTACTTTCGTCGTTTTTTGTTTGATCATTAAGGTTTCCGTCAATTCGATTCGCTCAACATCTTGAGAAATGTATGGGTCTGGGACGTTCTGCACGACAATCGAAGAGGTAAATCTAAAAAAAAATTTTTTAAATTAGGTCTATTGTTCATCTCTCGTTTCTTTGCGCGATAGGAAAAAAACCAAATGTAAGTTTAAAGCAAAAACATAATCTAAATAGAAACACATATTTTTTTGTTGCTATGATTTTAACAATATTTACTCAGATTCACCGTCGCCACAACCTGCGTCAACATCCTCGGATCAGGATGCAGATTCGTCCACCCCAGTTCCGCGAATAAAACTTCGAGTTCCAACTTTTGATTAATGAAAAACAGGGCTGATAGAGATTGTTAAAGTTGGTTGTAAAATATTTCTGAAATAAATAATTAATTTTATTATAATCATTCTTTTTTCAAGTTGATTGAAAAAATTGGAGCGATTTAAAAAAAAAACAAAACTGATTCACAAAAACATTTTTTTCTTCTTACAATACAAGTGATAGATACGCACACTACGATCATAGGTCACTCGTATAGCAGTAAGACTCTGCGTTTTTTGGGATTTTATTTCTTGCAGTAACTTAAATCACTGATGATCACAGATAATCGAAATCCGAAAGCCAGCTAATCAAATCCCATAGTTTGATGTTTTATTACAGTCACTATTTCTCTCGGACACCTCTTTTGTCAGTTACTTTGTATTGATACGATATATTTAATTGTTTGTTATCGGGAATCCAGCTCAACATCTGATGCAACGGCAGTTACCTTGGACGTCGGGGTGAGGACCTGATAGTTTCATTGTTTGATTATTTAAAACCTTAAGGATTCTCGATAAATACTATGGAAGTGATTGAAGAACTGCAACGGGTTGCAGTCTTTCCGATCATGATGATGCATGTACAGTCTCGTGGATCATGAAGGAGGAATCGATGTCCATTATAAACAATGTTAACGAATGCATTATTTGATATTAAAATTCTCGTATTGTACAATTTCTCTAGAATATGGGACACTACAGCAAAACAGAGTGTGGCTGTTCAAACACAGTTTTTTCTTTTCGAATTCATTTTTTAATTCCAACAACCAGACACTAGAAACTCAAAATTTTTTACTATCTATTAAATCAAAATGCCACCGAAACGTTCAAGACCAACTCTTGCTTCCGGACTCTCAAATTTAGCTGACCAGTTAAGTCTTGATCAAAGCTCGCAAGGATCGGACGCTGACAAGGACACGCAAATAGAAGTTGCCGAACCAGTGATTCGTAAAAGCGCTCGAATAACTAAACTCAATTCTGTCGAGTTTCGAGAGGAAATGAAAGTTCAGAAATCAATTCGAAAGAGCCCAACCAGAAAGAGCAAAGAGGTTTTAAAGGAGATCAAGCAGGTTAAACCACGAAAAGTTAAGCCAGGTAACATTCTTCATGCGATATTTATCCAAGAAGCATATGACTCAATTCCCAATTTGTGGTTGGTTCTGTAGATTTTCAAATTCCGTCACGATACACTATCACCGGAGAAGTATTTATTATGGGATCAGGTGAATGCGAACAACTCGGACTCGGTGATGACATTTTTGAGGCGCCCAAACCAACTAAAATTCCGTTTTTTGCAAGCATCCAAATCGTTCAGGTTTTCGCTGGTGGGATGCATTCTATCGCACTCTCGAATACTGGAAAACTTTATAGCTGGGGCTGTAACGATCAATTTGCTCTTGGTCGTACTGGTGCTGAAAATCTCCCGATGGAAATATCCGCTTTAGATGATGTTGTTATCGTAGAAGTTGCTTGTGGGGACTCGATATCAGTTGCGTTGACTGAACATGGGAAAATCTACGCGTGGGGCACTTTCCGTGGAAATAATGGAACGTTTGGATTTAGACCGAACATCAACGTCCAAAAAACCCCCTATTTGATTCCAGAGCTTTCCAATATCGTTGCACTCAAATCGGGTACGAATCACATTTTATGTTTGGCGGCTGATGGTAAAGTTTATACGTTTGGAGTTGATGAGCAAGGTCAATTAGGACGACGTGTTGTGGGAAGGCGAAAATTAGAAACAGCCTTGATACCTCGAGTCGTAACCTTACCCGGGCACGTTAAATTGAGGAATATTTGGTGTGGAGGATATGATTCATTTTTTGAAGGTGAAGATGGAGAAATTTACGCCTGCGGTTTGAATAATTACGGACAGTTGGGAGTTGGAAAGACAGATTTCGAGGAGCATTTTGGAGTTGAGAAGATCAAATTGCCAGATGGATGCGAAGTTCAGGAGATTGTTGGAGGTCTGCATCATACTTTGATGGTCTCGAAAAAAGGTATAGCATGAGCAATTCTAATTTATTTTGTGATTGATTAATGATTCTCTTTATCAGGAAATGCATACGCTTGGGGTCGTGGAGATTCGGGAGAGTTGGGTCTTGATTCTGAAGAAAATCGCGACGTTCCAACACTTATATCCTCCTTGTCAGCGATTGCATCAGTATCTGCAGGATCTGCGTTTTCATTTGCTGTTCATAAAGCAAATTCCGAAAATGACGAGGACGTATTATACGCATGGGGATTCAATGAGAATGGACAATTGGGGCTTTCAATGGATGATGAGTACAAGACTCCAGAAGCAGTCCGATTGAATGGAAGAAAAGTTTTAGGGGTCGGAAGTGGGGGACAACATGTGGTCTTGTTGTTAGGACCTAAAGTTGCAAAATGATTTAAATCTTGAGTGAATTTGGAAAATGTGTTTGTAAAATTAATACAATATTTTATTTTTCTCAAGTTCGTACTAGTTACAGTGTTTTTAATATAGTTTGTAAGGGTTTTAAAACCTTAAAACCCTTTACCACCCGTATCACCGTTGATTCAGCAACATTCACGGAACTACCCGTTTCCATTCGAATCAACTCATCCACCCCAATATCACCCCGCCCGATTTCCCACAACCAACGCAGTCGTAACATTATTTATACACCTGTTATAGAGACCTCACATTCGCAAATAATCAAACGCCGAAAACCGACGAAACATCACTCGGGATGATGGCAGATTCATCAAAATAGAGCAACACACATCAACATTAATCCTCAGTCAAACCATGCATTTTTGTATATACAACCTGCTTTTGTTGTGTTTAAGAATATTGTTATTTGTAAAATTAAACGTAATAAAGCATTGTAAACGAGCACACAAAATCGAATATCATGCAAGATTACGCAATCGTTTGGAAGAAAAAAATTTCCTCAAACCCAGCAGAATTGAGCTTAGATCAAACGATATCTTAACGAAAGAGATAAGAGGAGATCACAGTAAGAGTGTTAACGTGAAGTTGCTCCCATCATGCCACATTTGGGAACTGCATATGGGAATAGGGAATGGGCATTGCCTGCGTCATATTAGTGAATCATGAACGAATGAGAACTAAAAAATTGTCCGTTTGATGTGGGTTGTTTACTGTGGAATGATTTGGCCATGATAAAGCATTCACTATTGTAAATATAGTATAAAATGTCCAGGTGGATACTGTCCAGCTCGCATGTTGTTCTCTGTAATACTCATAACTGATTCTGTAAGAGTACCTATTGAGCTCCGATAAGGTGGTGATCGTTCTTATATCAGTGTCTTTGTGCAAGGGATCCCCGTAAAATTATCTACAAGGCATGCATGCGAAACTTTGGTGAGGATTATTCTGTCGTGGATGATCTGAATGCACTCAAGGCATCAGTACTATCATCATCGTTTTGCAACCATTGGTGATATGAGATAAGCCGCTCATAAGTCCGTCGTTTTGCCTACATGGTAACTCAGCCCTACCTAGTCCCCACGGGTTCAACGATTCATCTACAAACGATTACTCTTTTATTGACGCTTTCTTATTCATTTCTTTTGTTATTCTTTGTCATTTCTTTTCTATAAATTGTGTTTCTTTCCTTTTGATGACTCAAGTGCTATTTTGAATCTTTGATCTTTATTAATTTGTTTGTATTTGTTTCATTACAAAGATTTTTATAACGTTACATGATAGCAGCTGACTTGGTAAACTAATTGAGCATCACGAGCCCAGAAACACAACCAGTTCAATAAGGTGAAATTGATGCTTACAAAGCTTGTCTTGAATTACTTTCTGAGGAGAACGCTCGAATAATCTTGCTAGCCACAAGGGACAGAATCCAAAGCCTCAACCTGAAATCAAAAGAAAAAGGGAAAGCAATTAAATCTTCCTCAATGTCAACGCTGGAAACCCCGTCCAAATTTGCTACAAAATCTGTGCCAAAAACGCCCTGGTCAATAAACTTGATAAACTTAAACAAACTGGATCCATCACAAGTTACAATTCTATCTTCACTTGTACCTTGACGCAACTCTATACTGTTAAACTTCGACCCTCCGACGCTACTCACAAGTATCTAAAGGGGTTGAAAAGACAAAATCCAAATTGATGTTGAGCTCCGCACCGCAATCTAGTTCTTTAACACTGTGACGATTCGCGGGAGGATAACAGGGAAACAGGTAAGTGGGCGAATCCATTACAAGGCAAGGGGCTACAAGGTAAGCAGAGAGGGGTAGTCTGAATACAGAGGTTTTCTAATTATGCTTAATGA
>JADGJK010000326.1:0-23002 GCA_027600645.1 Nowakowskiella sp. JEL0407
ATAAAATAAGGTGAAATCATGGTGTACCTAACCGATCAGTAAACGGGCTATTATCAATCGTAACTTTCGCCAAATTGTGAACACTATCCAACAACTCGAAACCTTTCGTAACATTCGTCATGGCGAATTTCACATCGGGGTTGGATAAAAAAACGTCGTTAGCGTGTTTTACGCTTGTGAAGATGTTTGTTAGTTCGCTTGATAAGTTTATTACTACGCTCTATTTTGAAATGAAATATTTAGATGGAGTTGGAGAAATGTGGAAGGGGGTGAAAAAGGGAGGGGGTTTAGTACGTTGATTATTTTTGTGGAAAGTTCTTGTGCTGCTGTTTGTGCGGCGGAAAATACTATTACGCAAGTCTATCCAAAACAAAAATAAATAAATAAAAAAAATAACAAGATGTTTAACAGAAAAAAAAAAAAAATGTCGAATTTACAAAATACCGGAATAATCGCCAAAGAAAAAATCCCGATCGTCAACGTCAACATAACCACACCTAGTGGAATTTCACATAGTAATCCTTTTTTCACTTTGATTTGTGCGTTGGCTGAGACGTCGCCGGCTAAATGTTTCACGGCGGTTTTTTCTGAATCTGTGTCCATTTGGTTATGTGTTTATGGTTGTTATTTTACAATTTTGTTTTCTTTTTAATATTAAGTGGTTTTTTTTTAGTTTGTTTGTGTTATTTGTTGAAAGTACCAATCATGAGTGTTCGTTTTTGTCATGATTACTTTCCCCTTGGAATTTTGTGATTTTGAGACATTTTATCCAGTGAACATTGGGTACTGATAAAATTCGGCAAAGGATTTTTATGTCTTCAATCGTATTTTTAAAAATAAGATTTACTGTGTATTTGCTCTACTTAAGGAAATCGAATTTAAAGGAAGTAAACTTTTTATCATTGAGACGTGCTGGTTCGTGAAGTAATATTTCTCGTTTGATTGTTAAAACTCAGTTCCTTGTTTTTCTTTATCGCAACCGCACTTTTTTTTTTAAAAAAGAATAATTAAAAATATGGAAATTATAATGAACGTCCTGGAAAAAAAACAACTCACAATGCTTTCACCATGACATTAAAAGTTTTCTGGACCGCTTTGACTTCAGAAAACACACTATTCTCTTCTAATCCGCCCCCGGATAAAACTGAAAAATCAAATTCAGTTACCTATAAGATAATAAACTCCGTCACGTCACAAAAAAAATCCATAAAAGATCACCTGCTCAATATTCTTCTTCAAACTCCTTAACGGCAACAAAACACCAATAGTTATCGCAATTCCAACCACAAAACCCACAACCGAAAACACACTCGACAACGTAACACCCTTCTGTATGGACAAATCAACCAACCCAAAAAAATCTTGTCGCGGAATAATAACAAACAAGAAAAACTGTTCCGGCGTCTCAAACTCGACTTTGGAGACCACCACCATCCATTTTGAGCCGGTGGAGAGCGTGAATTCTTGGTGAACTTTTTGAGTCGATGAGACTTTTAGTGCTGAGATGTCGATGCTTAGGGCTGGGATTTCAGACCATGTGGAGGATGGGGATAGTAGTTGGCCGATTTCTTGGATTACTGGGTCGCTAAAGTTGGCTGTTTTCACTTGAAACGTTCATATCAAAAAGGGTAAAAAAAAATCGGAATAAAAATTTAACAAATTAAAAAATTAAAAAAAAAAAAGTAAAACGCAGAGATGTCATACAGAATTTCCCTTTACTGATATTCGGAAACAAAGTCCCGTTTAAATTCGTGACAATAATTTGTCCTTGTAAATCCGTAAGCATTACTCGTGAATCGGGGGACGGTGAAACTTTGTCAAAGATTGGTGGTAAGGTGTATGCCGTCGAAAACACTGATCCGCACGTGTATGGAGATGCGCCGTTTAAAAGTCCTGGAATGGGTGTTGCGCATCGTACGTATGTGAAGAATCCTGATCCAACGATCTCCGGAATCCTGAATTTCGAGGAGATTTTCTTAAAGCGGTGGGTTGATAAGGGAAAAGTGTGAATTACCAAGTTCCTTCAGATCCGCAGCTATCCAATTTTTCGTACAAATAACCTTTATCTACATTTTCTCTTGCTCCATATAAAAACGCAGGTAGAGTAACATTCGGAATCATCATTTTTAAATCTTAAAATGTAAATTGTAAGAAAAAAACTAATCACTTAAAAACATCTGGAGCACAAACCAAAATTGTACATCCCGCTAAGACATTTTGTAAGATCGGAATAATCACACCAAATACTCCAAAACCCGCCAAAAATATCTGTATACGCAATTGAATTCACCATTCTTGCACCGGACGGAACGACAGGTGCTGTACCAGTAATATTGTATCGTTGTGTACAAACTACCGACAAAAAAAACCACACCGAATAAATTAATCACATAAAGACTTCCACAAAAAATAAAAATATTATCAAACTTATTCTATCCATAAACGGACTATTCTGGAATGTAACTCTCGCCGCACGATTAACATTATCTAATAAATGAAACCCCTCAGTTTTGTTTACCATTGCGAATTGTACTGCGTCGTTGGATAAGAAAATATCATTGGCGCGTTTTACGCTTGTGAGTATGTCTGTTAGTTGGACTGATAAGTCTATTACTACGCTCTGGATTTTTAAATATAAAGTAGTTTAGAGATTTTATAACGTTGAGGTTAAAAAAGATTGGGGAAATTGTTTTTTACGTTGATTATTTTTGTTGAAAGTTCTCCTGCGGCTGTTTGCGCTGCTGAAAAAACAATCGCGCAAGTCTTTCATTTGATCGTACCAAAAAAAAAAAAAAAAATTTGACGGTAAAAAAAATTATACGTAAAATCACTGGTAAAAATGAAATTAAAAGTTTACTGGGATAATCGCCAGGGAAAATATCCCAATCGTCAGGGTCAACATTACAACCGCAAGTGGGATACCGCAGAACATCCCCTTTTTTATTTTCACTTGCGCATTGTTGGAGATTTCTCCTGCGAGTTGTTTCACTGCAGTTTTTTCCGTATCCATTATTTTTTTTTTTTGAAAAAATGGTTTAACTTATCGATTACCTAATATTTGGACCAGGTTGTGTTTATTTGAATTCTATTGCTTGAAATGTTGGAGGTTGTCCAATCAGATTAAAAGTTAAAATTTTTTTAAAATTAATATAATAATTTATTGAAACGTAGAAAAAATTGCCAGTATTCGATCGAAAACATGAAGTTTTAATTTTTTGCAAATCTACTGATCGCACTTCCTGGCCCCATAGATTTCGATTCCAAATTGTTCAATTCTTGATTAACTTTTATGGCATCTGAACTTATAAAAGAGTGATCTAAATATAAGATGGCATAAATAAAAAAAAATAAGAGATACAATATTTTGGTCATCTGGTTAAACACTTTTTGTAACGATTTGATTTCTGTAAGAACGCTATTTTCTTCTAACCCGCCATCGGAAAGCATTGAGAAATCAAATTTGGTCAACTAAAAATAAAGTAATCGAGTTAAATTCTCCGCCAGTTTTTCGTTTGCCATACCTTTTGCAGATTATCATTCAGATTTCGCAACGGTATCAAAACCGCAATAATAATCCCAATCCCAACCACCGACGCAACAATCAAAAACGTCAGTGATAACGCCAACGCTTTTGTATTCGAATTATCAACAACCTGAAAGAAATCTTCGCGCGGGATGGCTAGAACCAAATAAAACAAATCAAGCGTTTCAAATTGCATTTGCGTGACGACTATCATCCATTTTTCGTTGTTGGAAAGTGTGATTTCCGTGAATATTTTGTCGGCGGAATTTATGCTGATGGCGGAGATATTTTGGAATGGAACGTTTTTGGATGTTGTTAGGATCGTTCCAATTTCTCTTATTCGGTCATCGGCCAGATTGTCAATCTTCACTAATGAGAATTTTTTGACAATGGAAACGCACGTTAAATATTAAAATGGACATTATTTTTTTATGACTTACAAAACTTTCCGTCTCGGACATTTGGTGCGAATAAACTCTCCAAATTCGTACTAATTACATTCCATTCACTATCAGTAAACAAAATTTTTGAGTTTTTTGTCGGATTTAATTTATTGAAAATTGCAGGAAGCGAATATCCGGTTGTAAACAATGATCCGCATGTGAACAAGGTTGGGTTTCCGCATTTGACATAAGTGAAATAGCCGAAATCAAAAAACACTTCTGGTATCCTTTTTTTTTTAAAAAAAAAGAAAATTATGAACCAAATTGTCGAAAGTTTTTTCTGTTCACGTACCAAGATCCGGTTCCACAATTATATAATTCACGATAGATTGATCCATAGGCTAAGAATTCTCTGGGTGGTATGATATAATCGGGTAAGGTTAAATTTGGAATCATATGATGATTTTCTATCAAATAATAAAATTACATACTATAAAACATAAATCAATTTTTTTTTTTTTTTTACCAAAATCATAAACTCCAGAAAAACATTTTTCAAAGCTACTATGATCGCACCATATATTCCACATAAATCCACGAAAATTCGTAAATGACATTAAATTGATGATTTGATTATTCGATTTTGATACGACTCCATTTCCCGTCGTATTGAATTTCTGCACGCAAACTAAGATACAATTTAAAATTTAAAAAAAAAAAAGTGAAAAAAATTTCAATGGTATAATACGTAATCTATCGATATGCGGACTGTTTTGTAAAACCGCTTGTGCCATGCGCATAGTATCTTCTTGAGATTCGTATCCGTTTGTTAACGTCGTCATTGCGGTTTTTAGTGACGGTGACTCAAGAAATGCATCGTTTGAATGTTTTATATTTGTTAATATATCCAAAATTTTATTCGTCAAGTTAATCGCAACACTCTGAAATAAAAACATTAACCCGTCTTACCGTTTTCATCCTTTCGCAAAACATGTACTTTACATTGATTATCTTTACAGAAAGCGCTTCCATTGTGATGTTTGATGACGAAAATACAATTCCAAATGTCTGATAGCGTGACAAAAAATAAAAATTAAGTTCAATTTGATAGATTTTTTTAGATTACGCGGACAAAATTACAGGAATAATTGCCAAAGACAGGACACCAAGCGTAAGTCCGATTACAACAACCCCAAACGAAATGCTGTATTTTGTTCTCTTGATATTAACTTGCGTGTTATTAGAAACCTCCTTTGCTAGCTCATTGATTGAGATTATCTCTGTCGTCTCTTGTGGATCCATTTTTGAATAATCAAATCCAATCAACTGTTTTCGGTTTTTAGAATCACGATTTATAATTGTAGCATAATGTGAAAGTGGAACCAGGGAGAGCTTATATCGGAAACATTTAATTTAATAGGAACTGGTATCCTGTATCTTTTCCAATGTATATTGTGCCGTTCAGCTGTATGAGGTGTAGATGAAAGAATTAAAGGATACACAATGAATACATGTGAATAATAGGACTGGAGGACAGGATATTACACTGATATATTCATTTAAATGTGTTAGTCGGAAATATACTTTATTCGGACTCTGTACGTCATACATACTTGAGTGTGTAAAAAGAGGAGTAGTATATTTGGGCACAATCGATTTTTGTGATTTCCTCCAAGAAACAATCAGAAAGCAATAATTTACAAAACCATTCGAATGCGCTACTTGTAACAAGGGCTTTGAACACCAACGCAACTTTAACAGCATCTTAAATCCGGAATCCAGAGCAATACAACTGTGATATCTTGTCAGTATTGTTCTGGTACATTTCGGAAAACATCGGGGCTCGTTCAGCATCTGGAATATAACAGCTGTCCAAAAGCTAACATCACTCGAAACCCAGTCAAGGATTTCATACGTGAAGGGAACGGCATTTTGGGGTTGTCGGCTCCATTGTGACTCCCATGTTAGAGTACGTTGGCGGCTCGAGCATACCTCAGCAAACGTCAATCAAATCCTGGGATGGACGTGCGTTCGAATGCTGCATTTTCTCGAGCGTGTTCAAAGCGCTTGGTCAGTTGAATTCTCACTTGGTTAACCACGAACCGAAGGATTATCGTTGTTTCAATTTAACTTGTTGTCTGGTACTTTTCAGAACTGGGAACGAAGCGGATGCGGCAAGACTGCGATGGAGCAAGAAAGAAGAATTATCAGTAGCGACAGATTACTTCATTTTTACTAGTAAAATATTTTTTTCTTATTGTTTCGTTCATTTCATGCATTTCTTCATTAAGTATTCTTGTGACATCGGGAATAACGATTATTTACAAAAACTGGATGTTTGTTTTATTAATATTTAAATTTTCATTCCTTCCAAATCCGAATACCACAAATGTCTCACTAATTCAACTATTGCACTCAAATTCGACACTCCGCTCATGTCCAAATTTTTTATTACTTCCAGAACTTGTCGCATTTTATCTCCGCCAACCATCTCATAATCTTTCGCCGTGATTGATTTCTCTACAGTCCCAATTACCTTCATGCGTTCCGCTTCCGTCTCAGCATCAGCGGAAGTCTGTCCCAACAACCGCAAAACGATAAAAACCCCGATAGATCGACTCGCAAATCGGAAGGTTGGTCTGAAAGGTGATTTTGGGCCAAATCCGAGAGTTGACCAGATTCCTTGAGAAACACGGTCCTCGCCCCACTTCAGCAACACGTTTGCAATCTCTCCAAGGTACGAACGAAGTCTGGAGCGAAGCGGTGTTTGTTCATACTGTTGCATTTCCAAGCGCAAAATCTCGGCAAACAAGCCCAACAATAATAAAATCTTCTCTTCGCCAAATCCTCGTCGAGAGTCGGACGTTTCGGGGGATGTAGAACTCGCCACCACATCCAACTTGATTCCGCATATCCATGTCGCGATTTGCTCCGCAATCATCACTTTTAACTCAAAATTCCCGCTCTTATTAGAAACTCCGTGGTCAGTATACTTCTCCGAATATAGGTCATCCCCCTCTTTCATTTTCTGCAACGCATGAGTGTACAACGTAAATATTAATGCATTGTCAATACAAAACTTTGTAAATTCGTCCCCGTGCAATTCTGGCACCATAATCGATTTTATTGCCTGCGTCCATAATTCCTGTCGAGGATCCAACTCCACAAAGTCCTCAAATTCGAATTTAGACCTCGTCAACGATATCATGTAGTCTCGTTCGATGCACTGCTCGATCCAAGTTGCCATGTGATCCACAGAGGCTACCTTGATACAAACTATTTGCAAAATATTCGACGGATATCTTGAGTGCTGAATCGCTGAGGAGATGCCGTTGAAAACCTCCCTAAACATCGTAGAGTCCTTTGCGCACTGATTAACGAGCGATACGATCCTACTGATATTATCAAGAATGTATTCTTTCGTGTTGGTTGTATCGCTTTTAGTCGGAATTTCTATTTCTAGGGCCTCAATAACTTCCCCGATTATGTTGGACACCATGAAGGTGTGATTATTGTCAGCTTCGGGATTCGAAACACAGTTAACTAACAAATCAACCACATATCCCAATAATAACGCTGATTTCTTGACATCAACCGAATTTGGTGCTGAGGCACTCATGAATTTCAACAGCGACAATACGAACGTGAGATCCGTCATATTTCCCTCCGGTTCTATCTCAATATCTCCCAAAAGCACTTCCCCAAGCGAAACAGACGTTGAGCGCCACGACGAGGGAAGCAACGAGATAGCATAGGTGAAACACTCTAAAGGTTGTTGAGACCAATCAACTTCCCTGAACTTTTGAAATAGCTTCCGATATAACCGCATCCGTTCGTCGTTGTTAATGGTATCGTTCATTGGAATCCATTCATTTCGGGAGACATTCAAGATTTCGTCGCTGGTCGAGATTAATAGAAAAGATATCTTTAAAAACTCTTTCGACACAATTGATCGCGACTGTAAATCGAAAATATCCCACTCCGATATATCCAAAGTTTCCCACACGAAACGAAGGGTGCCTAAATCAGCTAACTTGGATTCCCAGTATGTCAAGACCTGACCAGCGATTGACTGATTAAAAACAAAGAACTCCCAGATTTTCGTCTTCAAAACCACGCGCTGAAATACTTTACGCAACACTTTCCCACCTTCGCAGTTTGTCGCTTCCAACACCACTTTATACATATTCCAAAAACTCAAGTGCGCCCGACCAGGGATTGCGAACCCAGACGTCAGCTTCAAAATCAACCGCACGAATATTTCACAGTCTTCGATAAGCTGAGATTCCATCTCGTTCTCCCAGACTCCCGTCAGTACGTGCTTTGCGCTGAATATGATGCCGAACCATAGCAAGAACAATTCACGCAGCTGACTCCACAACTCCTCAAATCGTTGTTCCGACACGGGAATATACAGTTGGGCCGAAAGACTAACGTAAGCAACCATATCGAGTAGTATGCCGGGAACTCCTTCGTTTAGTTTGTAGATATTTGGAAATTTACCGGAAACTACCGCAAGAAAGTCACGAAGGCGAAACAAAACAGCGCAAAGTTTGGATTTGTTGAGCGATCCGTTTTTGGGCTGTGACTCCTCAATCAATGCGGCCAAACCGATGTTTGTTCGACTTTGCGAAAGTTGCGGGTGCAATAAGTCGACAAAATTCCGCAAGAATATCTGTGAGACTTCTCGCTTGTGCTTGTCATCATCCACTAATTGGGTTAGCAACAAATCTAGCGTTTTATCGGAAAGTGCGTTGAAATTAGAGCGAATTGTGTTTTGGAAGAGGTTCTGTATTAAAGGTGATAGTGGGCTTTGAGAGTCAGGGTAGTGTATCATCATCGCTGAGACTAGTTCAAATCTCTGATCTGCTGTTGATAACTCGGACCAACTGGCGGTATCGAATTTTTCAAATATTAATTCGGAAACATGTGGTGTGAGTCTGTGCCCAATTTTGGATACCTGAAACAAGCTGCTTAGTATTAATCCTGATGAAAAAAAATGAAATGATTATTAACCTGTTCGTACATATCAATAAACTGGGTTGGTGCCGATAGTGGGTTGAATATTGAAATGTATAAGTTGACGTATTCGAACATAAGCGAATCCGATTCTTTGTTTACTTGTGTTGCGTGTTGCAGCAAAAGGGAAAAATATCGCTGGCATTCATTTTCGTTCATTACCACAATCGTCTTGCCCAATATTTGAATCGCCTCTTTCACAATCCACCCCAATGGAGGGTATTCCGAGATCAATCTCAGGTCCAAGTTACTCAGCTCGTAAAATAGTCTAATTGCATCCTTTTCATCTTCGTCGCCGTCCCTTTCACCATAATTTTCGATTTCTTTTGCTAATCTCACGACTGCCACACAAGTTGAAGCATCGATTCGGTCGGCATCGGAAAACTCCTCCACCTGCGTTCGAGTATTTTCCAGTATAGACTTCACTTCCGAAACCATCTTCACGTCATTCGTTCGAAAATCAAAAACCGCTGCTCCGCGACATTTACGTAAGATGGTGCCATCCGCAGCTAAAACTCCGCCGCTACAATTCTTCTCCATTCGCGCTTTCTTTTTCTCGTTCACATATAACTTGGGTAATGCGCTTATATACTCTTCGTCGCACCGAGCATGTTGCGCAACGATGGAATTGAATTGTTGGGCCCGTTTGTTTAAAAACGCAATGTTTGCCGTTATTGAATTCCATCTCTTCTGAGCATCAGAGTGATGAAGTATAGCAAGTGGTTGCCTGGAAACGTACGCAGGCAACGATGTAGATGGACCGCCAAGCGAAAAGCTGTTTGACTTTGACTTTCGTGTCTCAGGAGTGGACGCTTGCGAAGCTGATTTCCCTGCACTTCCAGCAATCATCGCCAAATGTCGTTCTTTTTCTTTCACCACATTGCATAAGGGCCAGGCGTTTGATTCATTGCTGTATAACAAAATGTCGCCGTTCGTGCATTGTTGCAAATACGAATGACTGTATTTTTCCGGTAGGTGTTGGGAAACGAACGCAGACGGAGATTTTCCAAGTTTTTTATCTTCCAACCAGAGAATCATCGACTTGTACAATACAACCATATCCAGATCAGGAATTGAGACGCCGTGAGTCCTTTCGATCAGGGTATTAAGCTTCTCAATAAGTTTTTTCCCGAGTGCGTCATTCTCTGCAAGAAGTTGATAACCAAGTCCTGGAACGTCATGGTAGGCGGAAACTGAAGCAGGACGTTCCAAATATAAAGAGAAAAACAACTTCACCAATGGTAAGACTTTACATTCACATAATGATTTCAAATTTATTACCTGCCACGCTCGCAAGGTCAAAGAATGTCCAGGAGGAAGATCGAGACAGAAGCTAATAACTTTAGCAAATTTCGTCGAACTCAGAGCTATTCCTTTCATTTTAGCATCATCATGGCTAATTCGCTTCAACTTGGATTCCGCCAACATTCGGCGGAGATCCTCCTCGAGCTTAATTTCGACAAGTAGAGCTTCGTAAATAAACCAAGGAACAACAGCAGACGCCAGTATCGGACTCGTTGCACCTATTGCTGCGCTGGCACTTGAAACCATCCCGCCGATACGCATTGAAACCAACGATGGGGAATAGGTGCTCCAAACAGAATCGTATGCATACTTTGCAATGGATGTTTTAGTCTTGGACTCCTGCTGCTGAGTTTCCCATCGATTTAAGATACTTTGATAGCTATTCAACAGCTCTTCAAATACAATCGATTTAAATTGTCCTCCAACGTTATTCGCTGCATCGCAAATCGCGTCAAGAGTTCGCAACGTAGACAATGGAAGAATCAAAAATCCGCCTGTTTCATCAAATAATGCAAATCTAATCCAACACTTCACCACCGTTTTCACTGTTTTGAGTATTGGAAGACTTTGCGACGAAGCTAAACTCTCGCCGCAATAATCTCTCACACACTCACCGAGAATTTTATACAAATTGCAGTCGCTCGTAGGATTCATTGTATCAACATCTACTTTCCCGTGCAATCTTCCACAAAAGACTTTCCAATTTTTACTACTGAACCATTCGTCCTCCGACGTTTCATCAATCATACTTGGAAAAATTTCTGTCATAACCTTCAGCGCCGGTTTCTTTTGAGCCAAACCAGCTAATAAAGAATTTAACAAAGGCCAGGTCTTGGAATCAAAAATTCGCGGATTGTGTCCCAACTCGGTGACCATTATCAAAACATAAGCGGCCAAAGGGTCATCGTTAACAGCTCCGCGAAGTGTGGATAACAGCGGTGCCTCGAGTGGAAGAAATGGACGGAGACTGGCGTCATTTGGGGCGAGATGATAGGTATTCTTCGAGGAGGGAGACTGATATATGCTCAACGACAGAATGAGCTTCCTGCAAAACCACAAAAAAAAATCATTCACAAATTTAGAAAAAAAAAATCGATGAGTTTTACCAACACCACTCGGCAAATTCAATTTCTTCAGCACTACTCCATCCTATCCTAATATTTGGCACTGGGATTTCAAGGTTTGGTGAATATGCACCAACGAGTGCCACGGCATTCTGCGCTGCCAATCCGGTAGTCATCATCACAGATACACCGTATTCACCAACGACTCTGTCGACACCCAATTTCTTAGTTGTACTCACAGCAACATCAGTTGCATATTCAATCCCTTTCCCAACCGCGTTTGCTGCGTTTCGCGGGGTGACAACTGCCGTGCTCGATTCGTTCGTTTGAGGTTGTTTATCCAGGTAAATGTTTGAAACAGCAATGGCGACCGCCCGATGATGCGATCTTGGCAAAAACAGCGAATATCGTCCCTTCTCACCAGGATTCGACGACTGGACTTCTCCCCAGTTTAAATTCGACAAAACCAACTTTGCTAACTTGAATTTCACGCTTCCGATCGGATCTTTGAGCATGTTGTGAAGAATATCGAGATCGGATAGATCTGGTTGCCAGTTATATATCGGGAGACTATTGAATAATTCCATGTAGGATGTGGAAATCAACTCCAATGTGACCGGAGACCATGTGAAAGACGCGGTATCTGGGCTGGAATCTATCGAAATTGACGCAGATTTTAAATTTGACCGAACCCAAGAGAGCAGTGCCGATATTAAATGCGGGAAACATTTGCAGAGCGAAGTTAAAGCCTTAATTCCGTTTTCATGTACTTTATTCCATCCAAGAAGCGTTGACTGATCAATCTGAATTAATTTCTTCCCTTTCTTTAAAGCCGATATTCGCATTCGCTCAATCCACTTTAAGAACGAAGTATCGTAAATAAAATGGCAGGAAATTAGGGCTAGATTCGGATCGTTTTCGGTGTTTCGATTCCTGCCTCCAAGTGGATTGACTGTAAGTTGTTGGCAGTAATCGATTAAAGCTGAAATTTCTTCTGGTGTGGCATGGTCGATCAGTTTTGAAAGAGAAGCATTCGTCAGTCCAACACCAAAGCGACTGAGTAGTTCTTGACGAACGTTTTTCCGTATACCGTACAGCTCACCAATACAGAGCCATCGAATTCGTGATGCTGAGTCCCAGTTATGATTGATAGAATGAATTATGACTGCGAGATCTTGCAACCATATCCACGAATCAGAATTTGAGCCGAGAAGCCAGCGATTGACAACGACGATTATACTTTCAACGGAACTACGAAAAGTTTGTGAACTCGAGGAGTATTCCACAAGTTTTGAGCAACACCAAATCAAAGCATTCGCTATTCTGCCACGTAAAATCTCGTAACCAACGACATCAAACGTATCAAGCGACGACTTCAATATCTTCAATACTGAGTAGATGACGGCAATCAATTCTTCTTCCGTCACCACCTTCATAATTTCCTCGACGGTAACTTTGATATTGCACTGATCCCAAATCTTTAAAAACTCATCCTGATCTAAAACGAACCTCGGAAACTCGCGTTTTGGTGTGCCTCCAAAAATAGGATCATCCGGTACTTCATCTCGCGAAATTACATTCCATTCTTTTCCTTCCGTTTCCACCATCTTAATACTCCGAATCTCTTCGTTCTTCAACTCATTTTCAACTTTCTCATAAACCTCTTCAACCGATCCGATCAATATCCTTAAACTGACGATATAATGTTGAATGTGAATGAGGTTAGTCGGTTTCGCAAAATGAATTAAACCCACACCCCATTCGGTAAACTTTGGGTGCCGAATAAAGTGCAGGAAGAGCTTTCGGTGATCTAATAAGTCGCCGAAATTGATAATGTACGTGCATATGTGGAATATCCAGGATCGAACATCCCGCTTGAATTGTAAGGAATCTGGTAGTTGACGAAATTCGAAATAAAATAGTATGTCGATCAATTCGTGGATACAGGTAAGGTCATTCTCCTCTTCAGCTTTCTGTAAACACTGAAAACCAAAAATACATTTGCGACATATTGAATAAATCTGATTAATGATGCACATTAAAATACCTCATCAATGTAACTCATAATCCAAGTTTTCTCCACTTTCGAAAGAAATAAATCTTTGCAATAATTATAGTATATTTTCTGTCTCAACTCCGCCAAAAGCCTCGAGATTTCTTCCGACTGCACTTGATCGAAAACAGCTTCCTCCACCGTGGCCTGAATTTTGACTTTAACACCATCAGCGCATGTTGATTCAAGAGTTTTCAAGTTTTTCTTAAGCGTCCATAACTCTGCAACGACAGATTGAATCGTTGTGTGATTTTGAGAAAGTTCGAGTTTGTTATTTAAAATCTTCTGCGCCGCACTTTCGTACTGGGATAAGTGAATATAAAAGATATCATCCGGAAGTGGAGGTGACCCATTTCGTGAAAGAAACTCAGAAACAGCTGCTGGATGATTGATGAGCAAAGGATTGTCGAAAGTTAATGTTGTCGAGTTTTCAACGGATTCCTTTGGAAATTAATGTGTAAACAAATACAAACTAATAGATTATAATACTATCATACGACGATATCCTCTAGTGATTCGATTGGCTCTTCAAATACAAAATCGTTCATATCATCAAAATCCAACTGAGGAGGCGCTGAAGGCGCATCAATGACTTCATATTCGCGAACGGTATTGAACTCGAAATCTTTATCAATTCGCAATGTGTTATCGTAAACAGTATCGTAATCAAGCGGGTAAAGAGAGGAGTCGGGTTGATAGTTGGGATTAAATTCATGGTGTAAAGCCTCATCGTAAATCACATCATTCCATTCCAGATTTTGTTGTATTTGCTGTAAGTTGTTGTCGGCTATCTGAACCGACGGGTATTGAGTGGTGTTTATGAGTTCTGCCGTTTCGGTGGTTAATTTCTTTGTTACATCATCATTCTTCAAGTGTGATATATTTGTGATCAAATCGTTTAATCTGTTAATTGTGGATTCATTGGATGGAGAAATTGATTGCTGGTGGGAAGTAATTGTTGGGGAGAATGATTTGGTGGAGTTGTTGTCCCTCACGGAAGAAACTATTTTTTCTTTCTTTAGCTTTTGCTTTTCGCGAGGTTTCTGTAGCTCCATGTAAATGATGCAAATAAAAGTAGGCAGTAACTTCCACTCTTTGAAAATTCGAGCACAGATAAAGCTTGTGCCACTCGAACTTGGTTGAAGCCTTCGGGGCACGCTCCCAAATAAATCGAACTCATAATTTACTGGCCATTTCATAGCAATTAGGATGCAGTACTTATAAGCAGCGACTTACCATACACTCACTTGAACTTGAATCAGTGAATTTTACAATGGTTAACCACTTGACTATTACTTTGGGGATACCCTGCACAAGTTGTATTCTGAGTTAGCATAATAAAGGGTTCGAATAGAGTTACTTTCATTTATTCATTTCTTTGATAAAGCATTTTAAAGGAGTACAATATTTACCATACAGCTCCAGCATTTTAAACTTATATTGTGGCACACATTCCACCCATTCTATTCCATCCTCATCTTCACCGAAACTGAGGGATAGATGACCGCAGAGCCATTGTTCAATAATATCGGGGATGATTGAAATCCTAACGATAGATTTGGATGCCAGCGGACGCTGGGTGCAAGAAACATGGCGTTAATGTCTTTCTGGTCGTTTGTGACATGGTAAATTCTATATCTGCGCTGATTTTCCAACGACGCCCAATACTCCGCCAAAACCCCCCATTAATCTTTTGTATGATACAAAATAGGAGCATTATCATACCTTATTCAGAGAGAGAAAAAGTGCTCACTGTTGGTCTGAAGTGGTCTTCACTTCGATGTGATAGATAGACCTTGTACGATAAACTCTTCAATATCGTAGCGGAGGTAACTTTCATTTCGCTCGTTCAGCCAAATCGATGGGGTGTCTTTACACAAATCTCAAAAATGACTGTAGACCAGAATTTCTCCAGCCTTTCCAGTGCCGCCCATCGTCCAGCCACCACGGAGATTTAGGAGTGGTCGGTAAGCACAATCAATTTGCAACGTTGAAAGTCGCAGAGCTTCTAACATCACAAAGAGCTCTTCATCATCCTCATAGAATCCAAATTCCGACATTTGATGGTGCATACATCCATCAAACCCCCAAAGAACAGTTCCAGCAGGAAGTGTGCCCACCAGATACCGTCTGAAAACATCACCGATCTGCGATGGTGCAACATTCAAACAATCCGTTATAAGCTCAATCGCCCACGGATCGTGTTCATCCAGAAGAATTTCAAGAATTCAGTCACAATTTCAAAGATACCGCTTCAGCTCAAGGTACAATTCTTCTCAACGTGAAAAATAAATTGTTGGTGGGTGAGGAATTAAAAATAATAGTCAGGAGATTAAAATGTCGAATTTAACCTTACTGAAGACTTCCACACGATAACATTTATCCGTTTGATAGCATGCGCGACACCGTTCGAGCAAATGCGATGGTAGAGAATTCGCTTGTGGCAGTATAAGTAGATTTGAACGTAAAACAGCAAGCTGCTCAGAAGCACCAAGAGTTCGGTCGAGACCATCGGAGAATCTCAATAACCGTTGGCTGGGAAGCCAATCGCAAAGGAGGGATGAATTCTGCAACAATTTCCGAATCACAATCCGATTATAAAAATATAGATTTGCAATAAAAATAAATACGGTTGGTGAGAGACCGCGTGCCGGAATTAGTGAATTTGAATGTCGCAACCAACTACAAGAGTCGCATTAAGAAAGACCGAACAGCCATTTTAGCTACTGCAACTGTGATTGAAAGCATGATATCGTTCAGCATTTTATTAATCCTTAATAAATGCAGATGTTCTAAATTAGCGTCTTTTTGCATCTGATTCTATAATTTATTTTGATTTAAAAAATCTGAAACACTGCAGTACTATAATTGAGTCGCAGAAAATGTCAGTTTTGGTCGCGTTTGATAACAGCATGGTAAAGTGAGGCTGACGTCAAAATGAAAAATTACCAAATGACGTCCAACCTCGACCAAGCACACGCCCAGTCAGAGGAAAGCTGGGTGAAGAATAATACAGTTTTTCTTTAAACATATGTGAGTGGGAGACAAATAAACGCCGAATTCTTTTAATAAAAACAGTGATACAACTAAATCAGGGTTAGTTGCCTCGGAACAAGTCCAGACTTTCGTCAAGATTTGATGAAGTGACACACCTGAAAATTTGACACATCAGGGAACTTTCAAAACTCCTTAAATTTTTTTTTTTTTTTGCTTATATAAAACCTGTAAGTCTGTCCAAAGTGATTCGCCTTGCTTATTTTTCGAACACAATCCCTCTTATTTTTTTTTCAGAGAATATGACTTTACCTCAACAAGAAAACCTCGAGGACATTGGGAGACAAATGGTGGGGAGTGTTGTTGGCAGCAGAAAATGCCAATATCTGCTAGAAGATGTTATTGGAACTGGGTATGTACTTTTTCCGAACTTTATTTCAAGTTTATCTGATGAAGGGTCTTATCCTTTAAAGTTCTTTCGCAATCGTCTTTCTAGCGACAAATACAATCACCGGCGATCGCTATGCCCTAAAATGTCTTTTCAAGCATTCGCTGACT
The DNA here is from genome assembly GCA_027600645.1 of Nowakowskiella sp. JEL0407. Taxonomy (NCBI): domain Eukaryota; kingdom Fungi; phylum Chytridiomycota; class Chytridiomycetes; order Cladochytriales; family Nowakowskiellaceae; genus Nowakowskiella; species Nowakowskiella sp. JEL0407. The sequence goes on from JADGJK010000326.1 coordinate 16,900, forward strand.
CGAGAGCAAATACGATTGCAACGGAAAGAGCTGGAGTTCCTTCTGAAGTTGCAACATGTCGAAAATGTGGTAACGTTGGAGGATTATTTTGAAGACGACGATTTCCTCTGGCTCTTACTCGAGTGTTGTGGTATGGACTTATACGATGCGGTTACCAGCAATGGAGGTTTTCCCACTGATGGTAAGCATTGTGCGTTTGTTTGGCGTTATGCACTGGTTCTTATACACATTATTTTTAGTTGTTAAAGAAGTATTTTCGCAAATCTGCGATGGTGTCCACCAATGCCACGAGCTGGGAATTTATCACAGAGACATAAAACCCGAAAACATTCTCATATCGACCACCTTTCGGATACGACTAGCAGATTTCGGCCTAGGCTGTCAGGAAGAATTCTCAACTGAATACGGTTGCGGTAGTGTTCGATATATGGCCCCGGAATGTCTGAATCCTCAATACGCCTCAAAAATGGGATATTCGACAGCGTCGAACGATTGCTGGTCACTGGGTGTGATTTTGATTAACCTACTCTTCGGGAAGAATCCTTGGCACGAAGCCTCAGACACCGATCCAATATATTCATCATATATCGGTAAAAATCCGCGAATCCTGAAGCAACAGTTCAAACTCACGGGCGAATTTGATATGATTTTGCGCAGAGTTTTTTGCGCCCCCGAAAATCGATGTACCGTGTTTGAATTAAAGCAGATGGTCGAGAAGTGTTCCGCGTTCACAACTTCAAATTCGACACCTGTCCTCGAGAGAGTCTCTGAAGAAGTTCCACGAACTAGTTTCCAAGATTCACCAGTTTTCGCTTACACCGAACCCTATTCGGCTCCACCTTCGAGTCACATCGAATTTGTGAACGCAGAGTCTCTGCTGCTCGACGAAGTTACTGAGAAAACGCTTAACTCTGATGCTTCTGAGAATATGAATGCTATTGTCAACGATTACCAACGAGACAAAGAAATGAAGAATCTGGCGATTGAAAAAGTTGAAGAGTGGCAAGGAGAGACGAAATCGAGCACCAGCACCAAAATTGATCCTGATTGCGAAAGTGTCACGCTCGAAGGGTCCAGTGTGGCAGGACGAAGTGGACGGTCATCCGCGCTTAGTGAAGATACTCCTCCTGAAGTACCAGAGAAAGACTACTACTTACGACCGCGACCCATGTCTGTATCTGTGTCGGTTCAGACGGATTTCGTTGCGGTAATACCGACGGAGGAAGAAGGATTAGAGCGAAAGAAGAGTTGGAGAAATTCAAAGATTGTTCAGAAATTGGAACACTTCAAGAAGTTCGTCAAACTGATGAAAAGGAAATCAATGGAAGCCTTCAATTTCAAGTCGGTGAAAGATATATCCTTGGATATTGACGACAAAACAACCGTTTCACGAATCGATACTCCGCTACCGAACGACGCAGAGCATGTTATTAAAAAGAAACCAAGTCGATTTCAATCTCTGAAGAAAAAGTTTTCGATGCGATTGGTGCGCTGAAACACATTCATGCACATTCTATTAAAATTCATTTGTTAACATATTCATTTATTTTTCATTTCTTCGTTTTTCTTATAATCGAAGTGCCGGCATTTTTTTAACCGTGTGAAATGTTTTATTTTTTCTTTAATTGTTGCTTTTTTTTATAGAGTGGTGTGAATTATATCTTTGGGTATATCAGAATTTGGGAGTTAATTTGTGTGGTGCGATCAGGGAAGGGAGAGTGATGTATTTTTCTGTAGTTTTTTTTTCTTCCACTCAATACTATAAATATTAAATATTTGCGTTTAAATTTTCTTTCAGCTTAGTGGTTTTATTTCTTTAATAAAAACGCCGAAATCTGAGATCTTGATCGTTTTGTTCTCGAAGTTGTATTTAACTAACTCAGTAGTTTTGCATTGGGTCAGTTCATTTGATTAATAATTGTCTTCACCTCAAATTTAATCGGAAATAAAGTTAAGATCTATTTCTTTTCATCAAGCAACAACAAATCTTATCGTACATTTTGGTGCAAAACTCTGAAATTTCTGTTTCCAGAATTAGTCATAGACATGAAAGAAATATATCATGATTTACCTGATCAGGATCCAATTCATCTATCGATCTCTCATCAAAGATACTAACATTTTCAAGAGTTTCACCCCACGTTTGCATGAAACTCGACAATGTGCTTTGATTTACACCCGGGCATTGATGCATCTGCAGTTTCTTTAATCGAGGCGAACTCAGTATAACATTCACAGAGACTGAAGGAAACGATCGTGCCGAGAGTTTGAAAAGATTGGGAACAAATCCGGGTTCCCGAATGATCAGTGTGAGACATTTCATGATCCACCAACTGTTCGCGTAAAATCCCAGATCTGTCGTTCTCTTTGTCGTCTTCCAGTTCCTTGGGGGAGGTACAAGTTGGTTCTGCGCATTCAATGCAGTGATTCCAGAAATTGACAGAATCTCTAAATTTTGGAACGAGAATGTTGTGGGAAATTCGAAATTGTTCGAGTATAGAGAGAGCGGCGTCGAGAAAAGAATGGTGTAATCTGATATACCCATCCAAATATTATGCAATCGTAAATGTTTCAACGTCCTGGGGGAATTATTTTTCAACTCCAACAATGCTTCATTCGTGATTCGAGGATTCGGATCGGTCAAACCGCACGAGTCGAGGGAGAAATAAACTAGCTGTCGAAATGATTTTAGAATCTTTGAAATGTGCATGTCCGATAATTCGGCGACATGGGTCAACGAGAGTGAAGTCAATGTACAATGTCGCGGAATATCTGTAATCGATCCTCCGAGCGCAGAAGTCTTATTCAACTTTAATGACGTTACTCTTGGAACGAAATCCAAGTCACCGAGTGAAAGTCCGGGCTCGTCTTCCAAAGTGTCGAAATCCAAATCGTCTACAAACAATCGATAAAATCTCTCTCGCGAAAACTGACCCCCAAAAGCACGAGTGAAAATGTACAAAAATGCGTTGTTGACACCTGAACACTCCTCAAAGTTCGCGTGTTTCAAACGATAGCAATTCTTCCAAAGTTCAATGACAAATGTACGAGGCTGTTGTAGTAACGGGGACAGGTCTAATCCGTGAAGTTCAAGAGACTCAAGGTTTGGCAGAAATGGTAAAACCGATATAACGTCTCGCTGTGATATTGGGACGCAGTTGATAATTGAAAACCTCGATAACCCGGAGTTGCTGGATCCACAGTTTTCAGATATCAGAAATAGCAGCTCGTGAATTGCTGAAAAGTTAAAGGATTCGCAATTAATAATGTGGACTGAGGTGAGTGGGATTAAACAAGGAGTCTCGTAGTTTTTCGAAGAATTTGAAGTTTTCCAGTTGATGCAAACGTTGTCGATTGTGAGTTTCGCGAGTCGTTGAAAATTGCTTGAGAGAATGTAATCCCATTGATTTTGAAGCAAAGTCACGCCATGCAAGTATAAATCATAAATCAATGAAGAATATCGGGGAGCTTCGAAATGATACGTTGGGAAAATATATCTCATTTCTTGGGAACGACAGCATTCAAAGCTTTGCCATACGAATGGTATAGTTAATTTATAGAAGCTAGAGAGAATCATGAGTATCATCATATTTGAATATTATTGGATTTTTTTAATGTCATCACTACCTTTTCGATACAAACAAAAAATATGATAATCCTCTTAACCTCTCATTATATGTTTTATGAGAATAATAGAAATGATATATGATTTTAGATATTAGCTCAGTCGGAAGTGCGATTTGTGGACAGATTTCTGAGGGTTGTTTCATCACAGTCCCACAAAGAATTCTGTGGAACCAAATTTTGCTTCATCCTTACACATAACAGACTAAACAATAATCTATACACACTCAAAATCAGTAAAAGGATATATATAGCACCCAATTTTGTGAATAGCTTTATTTCAAAATAACAATGATAATACAGTTTGTTGCACAATTTTGAACCACCCTTTTTATTGCTCTAATATTTGATAGGCTTGCCTGATACAAGCAAACACTGTTCTAACTAGAAACCATACTGACTAAGCTTTTTGCATAATTCAATGTCCAATTCACTCTAAATGTTCATAACCTGCTCAATTAATTCACTTTTTGACTTTGGCACTCCAAATTTATTGTCTCTCCTTTTCTTTACAATCGCCCATAATTTCTCAATTGGGTTCAAGTCTGGCGATTATAGAGGCCAGTTCAGTACAGTAACATCTTCCAGGTCTAAAAATCACTTCACAAGACAAGCAGTATAACATGGGGCATTGTCTTGTTGGAATGTCATGGGGACCTCTAGCCTTTCCAACTCTGGCAAGAGTGTATTTTCGAGTAATTTCTTGTATTTGGCACCATTTTGGGTTCCTTCAATCGCCTTCAGTGGTCCAACTCCAGCAGCCAAGAAGTATTTCCAAAACATGACCAAAAATTTGCCGGCCTGAACTTGGCTGTTTACTGGTAAATCTCTGCTCGGAATCAAGTGGTGAAGCTTAATTGATATTGATTTCTTTGGTGGCACCGCATAAACTGAAGTTTTGTCACTCCAAATAATCTTCTCTCAAAATTTCGCATCCACATTGATGTATTTTGTAGCAAATTCCATCCTTTTCTTCATATTTTGTTCGTTTACTAATAGTTTCCAAGCCAATTTTCTCTCTCGCCTCAAAAATCAGTAAATTGTTATGAAATGCAATAGTTTTGAATTTATTGGCTGCAATTGATTTATTTCCCTGGAAATTTGTCTGTACAATATTCTAGGATTCTTGTTTATGATTTGCTTGATTTTCAGGGCCTGGTAATCTTTAATGATAGAGCAAGATGAAATTAATTTTGCAGGTAATTTAGATTTCTGTCTTTCAAAAAAAGTCCAAACTGTTTCTGGTTTCAAGTTTACTGCGTCTGCAATGTTTTTCCAAGTCCAATTCAATCCTTTTAGGCAGATTATATCTTGTCTCTGGGTCTCAGAGAGCATTTTTCAGAACATGATGGGTGGTTCAAAATTGTGCAACAAACTGTAGTTCACAGTGCAAAAAAATGATTTACGCTATAATCCTAATACTATTGCAAAGCGTTATTCTTTTAAGGAATTCCACTAGTTTAGAATTCCTCAAGTATATGTGTATATTCATACAGATAAGCAATGATTATGAATATTTTTATCATTATATTATATAATAAAGATTATGCTATGATTTTACATAATATTAGAAACTATTGCAATGCTAATCATAAGTGTTAGGAGCATGAGTTGCTAATAAATAAGCAAAATACATTCAATTCAATTTGAATTCAAATTTTGTTCACCTTCATGTTTTGAAATCATAAACAAAAGGTATTTCCTGGATATTTCAGTATTTTCGTGGTATTTCATGCTATTTATATACTGTAATTAGCATGGTTGGACACCCCTTGACTTAAATTTTTTTTTTGACACAATATCTGTTACACAACTTCTCTAATGGACTGGGTTTACATTGTCAGATTAAATTACAATACAAATGGGCGAAATTGCAACCAACATACTGTATGCAGAAGTGCTGTCTCTGTTGGTGATATTTTGTCATTGCATGAAGAGGTGGACAGTAGTATTAATATTTGCATATATGGCTTTTCTCATTTAAATAGTCACATACCTTTTGACTCATGACAATAATTCCACCCAGCCAAATCAAAGTATCAATGTGGTTTGAATAATAATTGTGCAAGTTACGCTGACAAAGCAAATAGTGATTTATTGAAGACATCAACATAAGAACTTGATGATTTGGATGAGTGTTTGAAAAAACTGATTTGTATTGTTATGTTCAATCAAAAATAACTACATTCATTTTGCAATAAAGTACAGTATTTGCACTATACATGTTTTGAGTTCTGAATAGATAAGAAATAAGAGATCACTCATAGTAGTAGATCAGATTTTGATGCTTTTGATTCTAGTTTTAGTAATTCTTGCAAAACATCTTTAGCTATTTTACTAAGCATTTTTGATTGCTGTTCAAGTCATTGTCTATAGATGCTGTAATTTTGACAAATAACAGCAATAGATTGCAAGATAATTTGTTTTTTTTTTTTTTTTTTTAAATAATATTTATTAAATAGATAAAATTAATTTTAAA
>JADGJK010000327.1:0-22995 GCA_027600645.1 Nowakowskiella sp. JEL0407
AAGTGCTATTTTTAATCTGTGATCTTTATTAATTTGTTTGCATTTGTTTCATTACAAAAGATTCTCAAAACGTTACAATATTTCAAACACATACATCTGAACAACCAAGGCATATTGTGAATAAAATAGGTACCAATGAATTTAGCACCGCAGAATTATATATAATCAAAAAAAATTGGAATAGTTGAAATTATTTTTTTTCTTCTTTGAAATCATATGTCAAAAAACATTTTTGATTATATCTCAGCAACCAAGACATATCATGAGCTGGGAATAACAGGTAGTGGGGATTTTCATATATGTAGAATTCAATTATGCAATCAGTTTTTGTTTTGAAAGGAAAATCTAACTGGGGACAGCTGCATATTGTTGGAATGACATTTGACAATATTTTACAATGATTTGCTGTTGCTGTAAAGATGGGTATGTGCACAATTTTCAAATTTATGAATTTCTTTCTTAACATTGATTTATCAATGTGCAACTAAAGCCAACTTTGATAACATAGTTGCAGTTCATCCAACTTCTGCAGAATAGCTTGTACAATGCGATGAGGACTAAAAAAAAAATTTTTTATTCAAATTTAGATAATTTTTTTTGGGTGATTTTATTTTATGGGATATTACATTCATTCTAACAATGAATAATCTGTGTATCAATATACATTGTTCTTTTTTATTGTCGTGATGTTTTTTGTTCATCAAAGGTTTTATTTGTCTCAATATACTTTCAGAATGTTTATTGTAGAACTAAAATTCAAATTGTGGATTATATCAAATGTTTCCAAAAAATAATATCAACTATAAGGTCATTATTGTAGCTTTATTTTATTCTATGATGTTTAACTTGGCCTTTCAAGAACTTGAACCAACATTAACAATTTGTATAACTTATGTAACTTTGATTTCCCAGATCATCCTGGAAGTAACATTTTGAATAGATATATTTGAAAAAATTGCATTTTTCATAAAATTAAGGAATTTACGTGAAGAGGGATATCATTGCCATATCTTCATAATCTTTCCAATATATGTCGTAGAAACATTGAAATTATTTTACCATGTTAAAGAACAACAATTTGCAACGGAAATTAAATATCAATTAAATATAGGCTCAGTTCAATATGATGAACAACGTATCTGCAACACTGAATTGAAAGAGTGATTGAACACTTTGGGGAAGGCAAAAATTGGGTGGGATTCAAAATAAAAATGCAGCAAGTCAATATATCTGGAGACTGGACAAGAAAACTGTCAAATATCATCATTTTAAACATGTATTTACACTACCCAGTTACACATTATTCCAAATCAACCTTCCTACACAACAGGCATTTCCATTACATATTGCTGAACTTTTGATGTAATCCAATCTGGAACACGTTTATGGGGATCACCAACGTTGTCATTCGCTTTAGTATAGTTTTGGAACTTGAAGGTGGGGTAAATGTCTTCAGGAACCACAAATATCAAGCTAATCTCGCTTTCCACATCCAAGATGTTGTAGCTTTTTAGTTGATTCAACCCATTAATCTGTGAAATAAAATAAAATAAAAACCAAAAAACAGTTAGATTTTTAGGTAGAGACCTTGACTCCATGTTTAGAACCCACAGTAATCTGGAACAGCATATTTGGGAATACAATTGAATCAATTGATTCAAAATTGCTACTCAAAGGCTTGTAGTAAAGAAATGGGGATAATTTTTCCAAATCATTGAGGGTTTTGAAAGTATGGCATGTTCGCTTTGGTAATTCAATCTGTATGTCCAAGTTCTGTTCTTGCGGAGATAGTCGGCGTACCTGAAAAACCAACTAAATATTATTGAAAATATAGTGTGATGCTTTTTTACCTTAAATTTCCCTCCATCACTCAACCATTTATGCGCCAACGGTTCAAACAAAATTCCACGAAAAATGGCCGCCCCTCCAATATTACTACTTGCTTGTATAAAATCATATAGTGCTTCGCGATTTGTTTCATATTCTGTCACAATCAGATCTCCAATATAGTGCGAGGCGAAAACTACCGTTGTTGTGTAGTAATCCGGTTCAACAAGTAAGTGTAGAATTTTTCCACTGACCACATCAGGTGGATACCTATATCTCGAAAGGGAATCTTTCAGTGCTTGCAAGTTGATGGTTTTCACAGATCCTTCCATGTCTGTTTGATACGTGGTGTCCAGTGCCCTTTCTAACACCGACCTCGGTATCATTCCCCACTTTCGGCAGAGTTCAAGAACAAGTTCAATGCCAATTACGGATTGATAATTCAGGTACCACAGCGAATAAATTTCGATCCAAGACCAAAGAGGCATACATCTTCGAACAACGCCCGGTTTATTAGCAAATTCTTTAAAGCGCGGCCACAACGGAGAAGTAACCAAGATGGTACGTGCATCTACAAACGGTGGTTCGTGGGCGTCAACGATGAGAAAATTATCTCTGTTGGCGAGGATGTGCGGTGGAATGGATAAAAGATCGGAATATGCAAAAACGTCGTTTTTGGTAAAGAGGAAAAAAACGTGGCCTGGTCCAGCGGATTGGTAAACAATTGCAGAATTGGGGAAAAAATTCCTGATGTACCAAAGCAAGTAGTACGCGAAGAAAGACTTTCCAATTCCTAGTTCACAAATAGTTATCTTGCACAAAGCTGAAATCACACCTTTAAGCTCATACCAGGAGTGCCCGTAATTACACAATGCTCTATCTTGGGATTATTGAAATTATTAATCGATTGCAGCAACTCATCATAGCACCTCCGAACATATATTGCTGACCCCAACATCTTCATACCAAAAATAAACACTCCGTCGGGAAGTTGCAGCAAAGAGTTTCCGTAGGCATCTTGACTTTTACGTACTTCTGATAAACACCGCCAGAAGGTTAATAATTTAGATTCTGTAGCAAGTACGGCGGATGGTGCTTCTCAAAATTAAAGTTTCAGAAAGAGAAGATTTGAAAAATCAGAGCCTACCTGGTGCCGCTACGGTTTTTTCTAAGATATGAAAAAAATAAAATTAGACGTAGGCAGAGAAGATAATAATATGATGTTTCACCCACCTTCTAGAATAGGAAGAATCACCAAAACATCAACATGAAACAATTCACTAGACCTCTTCAAACCGTAACTATCCAAAATCCCTCCAGGATTCATGACTTTCGCCGATATCGGAGATCCATCAAATTGCCACCCTGGTAGAGAACGAAATTCAGGCGGTCCGGGTGCTTCGGTCCCTTCGTAGTCCGTTTCCTCCGAAAATGCAGCAACTAGAACGCTGTTTGCAATGGATTTAAGGATGTCTTTATTCTTCGCTGAGGATTTTGCACCAGTCTCGGGTTTCCCACGTTCGTATACGCGGACGAGGAGTAGCTTGTCAGCATCGATTTCAGCAAGGTCGTGTTCCTTCTTCTTCTTGATTGCGTCCTTGAGGTCGCCGACCGTCGTCGTGGGCTCGGCGTCGACAGGAAAGCTAGAGTCTCCGAGTTTGCAAAAGATTTTCATTCCGTCAAACTCTTTTGTGCAACACACCATATTTTCATAGCATCTCTTTTTCAATTTTTTTTTAAAAAAAATAAAATACCTTTACCCTCTGGCGCAGTTTACTTCCGGGGTCACTCGGCTCAATATCTACTTGAAACTCAAAAATACGCCACGATTTTTTGAAGATGGCAACGAATTTGCATTTGGAGTTGTTTGTGCCAAAAATAGGGCAGACATACAAAATGTTGAATCAACTTAGAGAACTAAAAGGAGATTATAATTCTTGAATGATTCAAGATTATTCAATTTCTTTTTTTTAAAGTAGTCCAAGACTGGTAAAACTACAAGAAGTAATTGTCCCGGTAAAAGAGACGATGTCGTTACTGAGAGCAAAGTATTCCGTTTTTTCAAGGGGACGCATTGCTGATATGATTACAAGAGGATGTAGCAAAGCCAGCGACTGTGAGTAAAATATATCTTTATTTTATCGAGTGCTTACATTAGCAATCATCCTCCACGTTCTTTGAGCTTTTATTAATACTCTGAGCGTTGTACATGTCCGCAACCTTGAAAAAAGAAAAAAAATTTAAAATGTTCTGTGAGTTAGAAGGAACACCACCAACCTGAATGTGTGTTGTGGCATTTTCTGGCGTTTTATCATCTCTCACTCGAATAAATCGGGGGAATCGCAAACTCACACCTTTGGAAGGATTGCATAAACCAATCGCTGCGGTATAAACGGGAGAGATGGATAAATCGGCAGCCTTCACTTCCCAAACCTGTGTGGTGAAATAAAAGAAGTTCGAATCAATTCCCAATCATATCAGCTCACCATGGACGGTTCAAACCAAACATCTGGTTTGTCTTTTGCTGTCCCAGTAACGTTGTAATATGCTTTCTTATCGTTGATTATGTGTTCATTCAAAACTTTTGTGTGTGAGGCCAGAATCTCATCCGAGAATCCTGTTCCAATCTTGAAATAATGTTACATTTGGAAATTGCAGTTTCTAATATTCCTACCTTGCAAATCGTTTGATATTCTTCCGCTTCATCATTATAGCATCCCAACAGATATCCTCCAAAAAGACCTGTTCGTTTCCCTGTTCCGTAATACGCCCCGAGAACAACCAGATCCAAGGTATCCCCAACGCCATCCAAATAATCTTTCTTGAGCTAACAATCAGATGAAATTCGTCAGTTATACGCTTTTCTAAAGTGAGAAACACAAAATATAACCTTTAGCCAATTCTTGGAACGCTTGCTAAGCTCGTACGTTGAATCTATGGCTTTCACGATCAATCCTTCACAATTACCCTCGACCGCAGTGTTCATAAAGTGTTGAATATCCTCGACGTTTTCACTTGTCATGTGTTGCGCAAACTGAAATTCTCCTTCGACTTCGGCAAAAGTCGAGAACAATATATCTCGTCGTTCTTTTAGGCTTTTATCAATCAACGTCTGTTGGTGTAAAAAAATAAATAAAATAAAATAAATATTAATAAAAATAAATAGCTGCAAACGATTCATGAAATTACATTTCCATTTACGTAAACGATATCAAATGCAAATATGCAAACTTTGACTTGTATTTCATCCGATGATACACCCTACAAAAAAAAAAAAGTCAACGTGAAAGCAATTAAGGAAGAAATTTGAAAACGAACCTTTCTTTTACGTGTCGATAATACTTGAAAAGGTAAAATGCATTTCTTTTGAACGTCCCACGCTACTACTTCAGCATCAATTACAAAACTTGTTTTCGGGTCCTTCAAATACTATACCGAATTAAAAAGAAAAAAAATAAAATTCCTCTTGTTGAAAACATTAATATAATATACCTTGGAGACGTTTTCAACCACGTCCAAATACTTTTGGGCCGAATCTTCGAGATTTCTGCTGAAAACGCGAATTTTACCCGCATCCGGTTTGTGAATCTACCAAAAATCAATCAACACTCCAACACTAAACTGCGTACTATATGCAAAATTACCTGAGCCCGTTCTCCATCATACTTGAACTCACACGTAAACGACCTTCCTTCAAAAATTTCGAGAACTTCCCCAAACGAGGTTGTGGGTTGGGCCAACATGGGTTGGATTGGAACGCCAGGTCTCATTCGACATTTCTCGGTGATTTTCTTTAATCCGTGCTTTTTTAACGCCGGGAGAACAATGTCGAAAGAGGGTACCTCGCTGTATTTAAATTTTTGAATTAGACATACGTTAAAACAATCGCGGAACAGACCTGAAAACTTTCCGAATAATAGTGTCCGCCGATGTATATTCCTCAGCTAGTTTTGTTGCAGAAAGAGATTTCCCTTCAATTTCTGCAAAATGAAAACTTTAATTCATACGACTTGCATCTGCTATCAACTAACCACATTCCCAGTGCACAAAGGCATGCGACAGCGCACTGATGATACTCTTTTCCGCCAGTCCAATCCGAAGAGTTCCGGCAATCATTCGTACTAAAAATTTGACTTCGTTTCCCTTTGCGCTCAATAAAAGTTTCTGTATGACACCTTTCTTTTTATCTTGCGACTGTTTTTGATAATCGGTAAATCTGCATAGCGAAATAAAACCTGCAAGATTGCATACCTTGGCCCCTTCAAAATTGGCAACGTCATTTAGAGATTTAAAGACTGTGGAAACCGTTAATCGTTGTCGAATCCCTCCAAACCTCGTTTGATTTGTTCCTAATGTCTATAGAACGAGCGTTAATAAGTATCAGAAGCGTGTTCATCAATAACTCTACTTCTGCGACGGTGCCTAAATCTCCCAAATTCTTTTCTTTCGCTCGAATATCATCAACCGTGGTTGTCGCATAATCCGCAATAACGCTCTGAAGAGTTTTTCCTGCAACTCCCAATTTTCTCGATTCCTCATATTGCGGACCAAGCTAACACAAATGAATAAGTAAAACTACAGCAACAATCCTGAACGTCCATAAAAATTTACTCGATTTAGAATCAAATATACAGACTCCAGTAGGCATTGATCCGGTGAATTTTTTATTACTGCGTGAAAGTATTCCGTCAATTGCTTAATGATTTTCGTTCTACAAAAAAAAAAATTATTTACGCCAAATAATAGAGTAAAATTTTCCCAAATACCGTTCGCTCGTCTCCTCACATAATTGAAAAACATTACACAAAGCTTCCAATGGGGTTCTATAATATTGTGTAATTAGTCTTCAAGTCCGACTTTTAAAGGAACAATAAATCACTCACGATTTTCCCTTTTCCCATTCCATTTTTTCGTTTGACGTTACATCGTTTGATAGCGAAAGAATGTTCGCAGTCGTAGATTCTTCTTCATTGGTTTTCCTCTTCTTCTCTATTTGTTCCCGTGAGATTAAAAATGTAATAGATTCAAAATTTTCATACTGCCTGATTCTGAATCCGATAATTCCTGTTCATCTGACTTAACAGGCTTTGGAGATGCAGATTTTCGTGACTTTCGGTTTGACTTGTTTTCTGAATCTGATTCCACCTCCAAGTCTAAAAAATCGATAATTAGAAAAATGTCGTAGTAAATTCATGGCCAAACGAATTCACCAGAGGCTTCGGAATTATCGTCACTGGTATCCCCTTTCGACTTTTTCTTTCTCCGCTTGATTTTCTTCTGTTCATTCGCCAGATCCGATTGCTCCGGTTGATCAGCATCATTATCATTCTTAATCTCGTCTTCACCCACTTGAGCTACGTCAGTTTTCAATTTCTTTGGCGACTCTTCTACGATTTCCTCATCAACATCCGTGGCTTCGTCTTCCGAAATTACCTTCTTGTTCCGTTTCTTTGATTTCACTTCAATTTCCAACGTTTCTTTCGCGAAAATTTCTGTCAATTCTTCTTTTTGTTGTTCGACTTCTTTCTTTGCAGGTGGAAACGATGACCAGAAATGCCTGTCGTGATGGCTAATTAGAAAATTTTAATTTTCACATCGAATTTTCAGCGACTTACGATAGTGTTTTCTGATTTGCAGGAGGTGGTACTTCTTTTTTTTTCGAAGACTTTGGTGGCATCGTAAGTGGTGAGGTGGTGGAAACAGAGAGTGCTTTGGCCAAATCTTTCGTTCTAAATTTGTAAACTAACAGTCAGAAAATGAGTGAGGAAGACAGAGAAAAAGAGATATAATACAATGTCTTTTTAACTCTGACAGTTTTTGGATACTGGAGAATCGCTTTGGAGTGGAATAAACTGCACCGATTTGGCTTGTGTGGAATGAAATTTCGGAAAAGCCACATCAAGAGGCTCAAAATATTCAAAGAACTACATTTCTAAGTATCGACTATATTCAAATGAGTTTTTTGGATTTAAAAAAGTTTTGGAGGTAACTAAAGAGAGAAGTTTGTGATTAGTATAAACGTATATCTGACGCGAAATCAATCCCCAAACAGACTTACAGAATCTGCCATCCGGTCACGCTAATTAGAATCACCATCGAAAATATACCAAACCACTTAACTCTGCTACCAATAGTTTCTATAAACGGCAATATATTAGCAGAAAGAAAAAGGTGGACATAACTCAGAGATCATTTTCATACCATTGGTGTCTCTCATTTCTTGCTCTCTTTTAATCAAATAGTTCATATCCATATCGACGGAATGCAGAATACCGTTGATTCTTCTAAACTCTCCTTCTAATGGAGACAGTTTTTCATTGGAAACCTCTGGTGCAACGTCTCCAGCATCAACATGTAAATAAATAGAACGTTTCAGTGTTCCCGGTTGATCTACATTCAAATAAAACGTCATGTTAACATTCTGAAATGAAAATATTGAGCCGTTCTTTCGTGGATACATACGGGCAGACGTAATTAACGAGTTTTCAAAACAAAACGAGACCTCGCCGGTTTCAAGGACGGTGAAAGAGAATTTAGCGAAATTGTTTACATCGAGTTTGTTGTAGTATTTGTTTCTGTGGGGAGTGTTGTCGAATACTTCGATATCCACACGCTGCAACCCGTCGGCGTTCGACAACTCAGCGGAGCCGGTAATCAGCTGGTCTTTGTGGAAGAAGTGACGCAGACATCGCTTGGAGGGCGGGTTCTGGGCAAACAGCTCAAACTTAATGGCGTGCACGACACTCGCCCACAGCAACACAGCTGCCAACCACTTCATTCTGTCAAATATGTCAAGATCTGCCGAGCGAAACGTCGATGCGCACTTTGCCCTGCCCCTCGCGAAGACCCGGAGTGTCGCGTTCCGTCCCCCTGCTCTCAACCCCTACCAGAAACACAGGAAACTCGTTAATGACTATCACCACTTTTACCTAAAACCTGCAAATACCACTGCACCATCTCGTCCAAAAACTGACCAAGACATTCTGAAAGACCATCACAAGTATATTTTATTCTTTTTATTTGCTTCACTCTCAAACTTGCTGAATTACTTTTTATGAAGGTTCCTTAGGGACGAAGATGAATCAGACAACGAAGAAGACGAAGTGAAGCAGTGGGAATCAAGGGTCGCCAAAAAGTACTACGACAGATTATTCAAAGAATTTGCAATGGCGGATATGCGAAGCTACAAATCGGGTCGAATTGCTTTGCGCTGGAGAACAGAAAAAGAAGTAATTGACGGTTTAGGTAACCCAGTAACGTTTTTTTTTTCTAAAATCGATTAATGTATGTCGAAGGTCAATTTACTTGCGCAAATTTGTATTGCTCAAGGCGAAACAAGGAACCAGAACTGAAATCATGGGAAGTTAATTTCGGGTATATTGAACGCGGTGTGAGAAAGAACGCATTGGTAAAGTTGAGGTTGTGTGAGAGATGTGCCGAAAAATTGAACTACAAAAAGCTGAAGGAGAAAAAAGCTGCAGAGAAAATGGGTAGGGAACAAGAGGACAGAAAACGCAAACGCACTGATGTACAGGATGTCGAGGACGAGAATGAAGAGAAGAGTGCGCGTTTGCGGACTGAAACCATAAAGGACCTTGATGATAAAGATGAGATTAATGAAAAGATACCCGAGAACTTGCCGCCCGACTCAGAAGAAAGAGAAGAAGAACAAGCAGCGGAATCATCAACAGGGAACATATGGAGTCTACCAGTGGAAGAAGAAGAGAAAGAAAAGACGTTTGATGAAGAATTGGAAGATTATTTCAAAGATCTGTTTAAATAAATTATGAGGCCCTCCAAGTTACACAGACATCCCTTTCTTTTAAAACACGTTGATTGATGGGGAAGAAACTTCATCATTTAGACGGCCTCAGAGGATTCGCTGCCCTGCTTGTAACGTTCTGTCATATCTTGAGTTTCACTCCTTACGGCGCTTACACTGCAGCGTTCAAGAAGACGAACCACTTGCTCTATCGTTTCCTAATGGTATGATTCGAAAAATTGCCTCAATTGAATCCATAAACTCATTTTATCTGTTCTAGATTCCTAAGACCGGCTCGTTTCCTGTAAATATATTTTTCCAGCTTAGTGGAAGAGTAATTGCACTCTCGTTTCTGAAAACATCTTTCGATTCACCAACAACGCATGGAAACGTCCCCGTTAAGTTTAGAAAGCTCGCCTCAGCATTAATCCGACGTCCATTTCGATTAATTTTACCCGCAGTTGTCGCTAGTCTTATTATGTGGTGGTTCACAATTACTGGAATGTTCGGCTATTTGAATGTTGCGAAAAAATATATTCCGACCTGGTTTACAATGCCTAAAAATTCTCCTTTGGAGAAAGATATTTTCATCCACTTGAAGCGACCAATGGGGACCATTGTATGTTTTTTTTTCATTGATTTTCAACATTCAACTAGAAACCATTAAAAAAAGTTGTTCGCACATCCAAACCCGCCGTACTTTATCCCTGTGCAATGGACGCTATATCACGAGTACATAGACTCATTCGCGGTGTTTATCCTCGCCACAGTAGGATCCATGATCGCACCCAAAAAACGACTAATATTCTACTTTTCGTCGTACCTAATCACGCACATATACGGAATGAACTATTCTCCAGACTTTATACTTGGGCTAATCATCGCCGAACTTTCCGAATTCGGTGTCTTTGAAGCATTCATAAACTCAAAAAGTCGAGTGGTAAAAATCATACCAGCGATTTTATTCCTACTATGCCCGATAACCTTCATGCTGATCGACAGATACACTGACAAAGTTGAATTCCAGGCCCACGTATCCGTCGCATTTTTATCGCTTGCGTTAGAACTGTCACCCGCGCTACAGTACTTCTTCTCGCGGCCGTTTTCCGTATTCTTGGGTCAAATATCGTTTGGTCTTTATCTCCTGCACCCAATACTCATGTACTCAATCTGCTCGATTCTAGTTCCGTACGTCGTCGGGAAACCACTCCAAAAAGGGGCAACGCTTCCGTTAAGTGTATACTTAGAAACAATCGCAATGATGATGGCGGTATTCTTTTACTTCAGTTGGATATTCTACAGAACGGTGGATTTATGGAGCGTACGAGTCGGTTATATGATCGAGGGATACTTTTTCGATAACAAATCGTCGCTTCCAAAGTTGACGTGGTCGGTGTTGGATAATTTGGAAATTTTTGGATTGTATAGTATAGATATGGCGATATTTTGGTGGGATATATTGGTTTGGTGTTGGGTGAAATGGGTGTTTACGATTGTGTTGGATTTGGCGAGATGGTTTATCAGGTTATTGGATTGGTTACAGGTTCGAGGGTTGGATAAGAAGGGATCGTATTTACCGGTATCGAATTCGAATGATAAGGATATAGAATGATAACGGAACATATTAACCGATATCATTTTAAATGATAGGGATATAGAATAAACACAAAACCTTCGTTATTTATCACTCGCATTTAATTTTTTTTTTTTGTTTTAAAAACATATTTAATAAAAAAATACAATCATAAAGTAGTGATAATTTAGTAAACTGACCATATAACAAAAAAATTCTCTTTCCAAATTTTTTGCGAGTGCTCCCCAGAGTAAATCATAGTGCATTTTAAATTACGGAATCTTCGCTTAAAAATTCAAAGAATATTATGCCTTACAAGACAACGCAACTTCGTTTTTCACTGTGTTTTTATCGGAATCGACTAGAAAATTCCCTACATTGATAGTTCCGGTGCTATGATGAGGTATTTTGCAGTTTTAAGAACAAAATCTTTTAATTTCGGTGCTTTTCTCTAATATTCTTTCGTCAGAATTCTTCAAACAGGCATGCGACATGGATGGGCGTAAATACTTCTTGCCAAACCGGAACTTTTAATCCACAAACGTAACATTTATTAAAACACGAGAACACAACTAGAACGCATAGAAACTTAAAATGCTGGTAGAGATAAAGTAAATCGGAAAGATGCTGGAAAGGAAAATCTGTTTCAAATCTAAACTGGATGCACTTAAAGGGCATCGTTAACTTTTGAGTCTTATTTTTTTGAGCAGAGCTTGAGAGAATTGTGTACGGACGGCATTTATTTAAATCAAGAATAATAGTGAAAAAACGTTTCTTTCTTAGTCTTCCAATAATGCTCTCTTTGATGATAATGATTGACGAGATCAAAACAGTTTTCGATGGACAAAGATTTGGGCATAAAGAAACTGATTCCGTTAAATAATTTGGAGTATTTGCAGTTGAAATTAAAAATATGGACTTCTTCGGTCTCTTCCGCACCGCTCTGTTCAATCATTTTGAGTATTCCAAACGAATTTAAAACCTTGAAAACATTAAGTATTGAGTACAAGTATCCGAATAGAAGTGTACTGAATTCTTTTGAAGAGATAATCTGTCAGCTACCCTTGATCAAACGTTTATTTGTTCTTACAGTTCCGGGGTTTGATGTTTGTTTTGTAACCAAACTACGAAACCTTAAGAAACTTGCACTCAGCGTTGAGAAAGATCGTGATGGCTCTTTGGATGACACTTTGAAAACTCCGGAGGCAAATGAGAAATTGGAAGAGCTCAAGTTACTGTTAACCTCTACAACTTTCGTGGAAGATTTTAAATCAATTAAGAAAGTCCGAGTGCTTAAACAATTGAAGAAATTATGGGTGATGCATTATTTGAAGAATTAAAATGAACGTATGATCAACATCTTGAATTTGTGTTTTGCGCTCGGACTGTACCTTGATGAAATAAAAGGATCTCCTGACATCGTTAAGCCTTACAGACCAGATTCCGGATCTAAGTTTGAAGATCGTTCGATTGGATACAAGTTTTTTTCCCCCCAGATCAAAAATCCACCACCACGCAAAAAAGAATCGTTTCCACCAGATTTCAAAGGACGTCCTTACGCGCGATCATTTTGAATCACCGCAGCTGCTCAACAATCAAAAAACTAGGCATTTATGTCCACGATTCAATTGATTTGACTATAATCAGCGCAATTATTCAGCATTGCTCGTCCCTCAATACGCTTACGTTGAACATAACGATTCCTGGGTAGGATCAACAGCAGTGAGAGAGTTTTATGATGCAATCGAAGGAAACCATACCTTAAAGATCCTAAAAATTGACGGCGCGGGCGATGCAAACTACTGTGAGTTCATCTATGTGCTCAGGAGTAACCCCGGTCTCGAAAAGCTCTCGCTCACCATCAAACAGTTTGACTCTCTGCAATATTACTTGCTAGACTTACTACACGCTGCAGTGAACCACAAAATTTTCGTATACTGGAATTTGTGCGTTGAGTCATCAGAAAATATTCGTTTACACTGATGCAATTTAATTTCGTTCACCGAGAAAGTGGAGCGCTGACTACCAAACTTCAATTCTCCTTTGGTTACCGTGCATGAAACTCATAGAGTCATCTTCGAAACTTAAAGATAGCACAAATACGAAGCGCTACGTCGAAATTTTCGAACTAGATGGAAAAACGACATGTGGTTCGTTTAGAAGGATGAGAATTGAAAATGATCGAGATGGTTGTTTTCATTTGAATCACTATACATTCATTATTCACCTAAACGCTGATCGGTTCACCTTGTGGAAAGAAGTATCATTAAATTTGATCGAGTAATAGGAGTTTTTCATTATTTATTGGTTACAGAACTATTTTTTTAATAAAAATCAATCGAAATAAAAACCAGTTAATGGAGAAAATGAAAAAGAATGTTTTTCACTATAAAAGCATTTTGTAATTCAATTGCAGCATCTTCATTGATAACTTGGAAGAAAATGTGTTCAAAATCCACGTAAAATTTATTTTATCCATTTTTTAACGAAATCGTAAACGAAATTTTATTCAGAATTGCTCACAGCGTTTGGATTGCGATTTTCCAAGTATAAATCTACACATTCGTGTTCTTTTGTCCAATTTCAAGTTTACTTGATTGTTAGAATTCCTTAAATTCACACAATGCGGTTACAAAGCTGTATTTTTCAGCGTCAAGAAATATCAAATGATTGCAAAACTATTATTTCGCAGTATATTGTTATAATAACTGGAAAAAATCAGGCGCTGTAATATAAAACCATAGAAAAGTAAATGCATAGAGAAATAAACTGAAATGTTAGAGATTTCGACGTTGAAAGATATTCTAACATTTAAACTCGATGTTGTCCAAGAGAATCATTGACTTGACTCCCTTGTTAACCAACACGACCGCTTTAACTTTCGACAAATCCAACTTGGAAATCGGGATCGTGAAGATTTTATTTGTACCGTCGACTTTGGCTGTTCCAAGCGAAGTAAACTTGAATGATGTTCCACATCCCAAGTCCAATCCGATTTGAATGGAGGTTACAGCCGCAGAATCAGTGCGTTTTAGATTGATGCTCAGTGATGAATATCCTTTGAGTGATCTGCATTGTGAGACGGAAGGAACAGATTCGCGGTACAAATTAGTGTAGAAATAGCCGTCAACTGCTGGAGTCCAAGTCGCAACTCCATTTTTAACTGAGTATTTACCAGTTCCGCCAGTTCCAGCATCACCGCCAAGTAAATTGTTGATGGAATCGAATTTGTGAACGGGCAACGGTGTGCAGACCGCAGGAGGCGATGGATTTATGGTTACGGTCGGTTTGGGAGTGATATTAGTCGTTCTAGTGGTCGCCGATTTCGTGAGTACAGCAGTACCGGTAATAGCAAACGTGGTGATATTTGCTGTCGTGGTCGCATTTGGAGTCGGAAGTTTAACAGGCGGTACACCAAACGCTTCGAGCATTCCATTGAATGCAGGTTTCGGCTGCAAGTTTTTATCAAATGGAAGTGGTTCTCCTAATCCAGGGAATGCGTAAGGGACCCAAGTGTACAAATCGGCCAATCCCCAAGTTTCGATACCCACACAGCGTTTAGTCGCAAGACATCCAGTAACAATGGTTCGATATCCCTCTTTTTGAATCTCGAGGTCCTTTTCACTGAACGGCGTTGGTCCTCGAATATCAAACTCGGTAATAGCAATATCGACACCGAGAGAAGCGTAATCCTCCATAACTTTGAAGAATGTATGGAATTCTGGCTGTTCACTAAGCGAAAGGTGTGCCTGAATTCCAATTCCGTCCACCGGAACTCCTTGAGATTTGAGTTTCTTGACCAAGTTGTATGCGCTTTTGTATTTGACGTGACTGGTGTATTGATTGTCATAGTCGTTTCTAAATGCAAATGGTTTTCAATAATAATAATAAATATGGATAAAATATCCCCAGCGATCTTACATATAAAGTTTCGCCGCTGGATCAGCTTTTCTGGCAGCATGAAACGCGATGCTAACAAAGTCTTCGCCCAAAGTTCTGTACCAAATGGTGTCTCTGAAGCTTCCGTCGGTGTCGTTGAAAACTAAACGTAGCAAGTTACCAAATTGAGAAGAATTAAAACGCAGTGAAAACATACTCTCATTTACAACGTCCCAGTGAATAAGACGTCCTTTGTAGTGACCAGCGACATTGGCGATGTGATTTTCGAGCACTCTAGTAAGACTTTCTCTCGTCCAGTTTCCGCTAGTAAGCCAGTTAGGCAGTTGACTATGCCACAACTTAAAAAAAAAAGAAAAAGTTCAGACGATTCCAATAAAAATCCAAGTATGGACTAACCAACGTGTGTCCTCTCGTTTTCATCTTGTTATCATCCGCGAACTTGATAACTCTTTCCGCCTGAGTAAAATTAAACGTTCCTTGAATAGGCTCCGTTGCATCCCATTTCAATTGGTTTCCAGGAGTCGTCACGGAACAGTGCTTTATCATCAAGTTTGCAAAATCCGTGTTGGAGATTTCATTTGGATCGAAGGCACAACCAAAGTATTTGCCTTTGGCGGCAGCCAAATCTTTGAGGCTTGGGATTTCTGCTGCGCTGAGGGAAACAGCGAGAACTGTGATTACAGAAACGATGCAGCCAACCGAAAGTCCTTTCATTTTCAGGATTTTGATTTTTTCTTTCCTGAAAGTGAAACGTTTTTAAAGGATCCGTGTTGTACCAGTGGATCAAACGTGTGGATTCTCACAGGGTCGAAGGGGAAAAAGCCTTGGTGGAGTTGCCACTAATGTTTGCCACAATCAGTCTGTCCGAAGATGGAATAAATCAAATATACCTGAAATCTTATTTTATAAATGCCCTTATCCATTCTCTTTTCAAACTCTTTCTCCTTTCGTCGTGTATTCCTGATTTGGTCTTCACAATCAAGAGGAGGATATCTATGGTTGCACGACCTGCAAATTTGGAAGTTTCACAGATCCTTGGTCGAGAAGAGATAAGAAAAATAGCGTCGTTGTTGGAGCTGTGATTGGAATTAACTCATTTTTCCTTTGAAGTTTATTCATCACGAAGATTATCACAGACTTGGACTGAATCATTCCAACTGGTCAATTTCCAGTATTTACAGTAAACGGAAGAGCTCTTGAAGAGGACAGCAGGCAACTCGTGATAATTCTAAACGGTAAACTCTTATATCCGCTTTGCTGATAATATAAATTCTTGCTGTGGCTGGCATTTGGCGGAATTTAAATGTTTGTGCCCATTCATATTGTCTCATTTGGTTTTCACAACGGGCCGCTGTCACCTAGTCACCATGCAGACGTAATTGAATCTGTGCGAAATTTCCCTAATCCTTCTAAATCATTAAGAGACTCGGGTGCAACCGGTCTGTCCAAGAAACTTCGAGACGACAATTTCAAAAATCCTTCCGCAGAGAAATTGTATCCTGAGCTTCTGCAAAGACTGGAAAGTTACGTATTAGCACAGATAACGTCTATAGTCCCAGAAACAAAGAATGAAAACGTTGATGAAGAATTACTCGAAATTGATAAATTGGAAGTTGAGGAGACTCTAACCAATCAAATAGTCATCGGAATTGGATGCCATAAAGGATTGCATCGATCGGTTTCTGTTGTGGAAAGATTGGCAGTTGATTTTCGAGATAAGTTTAAAGGTTGGCGAGTCACCGTTGAGCATCGAGATGTTGAACTCTCGAAGGTTGTGGGGACGAAACAAAGCAGAAGTCAAAAGAGAGATCAGAAGACTAATATGTTATGTAAGGAAGATTAGATCTGTTTCAGAGTCTGTATTCTATAATATAAATGGTAACTGAAATTGTACTAAATGCGTGTCTCCAAGTATGTGAATGCACAAGTGTGACGCAATTGTACTCTGCTTCAAGATACTATCGCTCCATACTAATGCATTATCGCTACTCACAACTTTTTTTGCGCGGTTCGGAAAGGTAAGCAACTTATCACTGCAAATACAAAATCGTTCATCAAATTAATTTCGCTGAACGCAACAAGCAGTCCGAATCTCTTCACGCGCGCTTTTCACTCAGAGCTCTTCGCGAAAATAACCGATTTGCACAACAGTTGGATTCATTCAAATACAGTTCAAAACTTCCGATCATGTTGCTATACCATCACAGATTATTTTATGGATTCAATTGAAACAACATTGTGAAAGTAACTTCGAAAATTTCGGACTGAGAACGGGAGGGTTGATTCAAGACAGTTATATTGATGTGAAAGCTATCGCACATGCTAGTTATCTTTCGCAGTTGATAGTACTTAATTTTTATTTCATTTCCCATAATGAATTTGGGAAACACAACTCCAATTCGGATTCTCCTTTTATTTCTTCTTTACAACCTAAAATGCAGAATAATCAGTTTCAAAAATTCATAATCATGAAATAAATCTCCGATGTACCTGTATAACATCTTCGTCTTCAACAATATGCGATAACCCCACTCGTTGCGGATTATGTTTCGTTGACACACCCCAAACCAATGCGTAACTGAAATCATCCACCAGTGATCGATGGATGGCTTTACAAACTTGTTCTACCGTCTGATTTGCAGGTAAAATCAACCCGCCATCGAAATCAGGAAACTCTCCTCGTTTCTTTGTGTAGACTCGAATAAGAGACAATTGCCGCCAAATCTGATCAATCAGGTAGTCAATGTTTAAATCAGATTCGCAACTAACGACGACTGTATTTGGTTCTCTGGCAAGTCGATCGACCTCTTCGATTGAGATCTACATAATCGGTTACGTAAACTATTAGCCAAAAAGAAATCAGAATACTTCCGTTTACCTGATCGATTTTGTTGTAACAGTACAAGCACTTGATATATTTCCGATTCCCCAAGACGACGTCAATAAACTGGTCCACGGTCGCATCTTCTCGAATCAGCACTTCGGCGTTATGAATCTTGTAGTCGTGCAAAATACTATACACAATCCGCTCGTTCAAATAAGTGAGCTTTGTGGTCGCATTAAACGACAACCCACCACCCTTTTTGATCTTGAAATAAATGTTTGGTTTATGCGTATTTATTCGAATCCCCACGGCCTCCAACTCGGCTTCCAACAACTGTCGCTGCCTACCACCTTTCGTAGCATCCAACATCATTAATATTAAATCCGCCGTCTTTGCTGTCGCGATAACTTGCCGACCTCTCCCTTTTCCTTGTGCTGCACCTTCAATAATTCCGGGAAGATCCAACAACTGAATATCCGCACCGTTGTAGTGAATCTTTCCCGGTATGCACGTCAAGGTCGTAAATTCATAACCGGCAGCTTCTGATTGTGTCTTGGTGACTTTGCTCAACAATGTCGATTTACCAACTGATGGGAACCCAAGTAAAGCGACGCGAGCATCACCCGAACGTACGACTTCAAAACCAACACCTTTGGGGCCGGATTTACCGGTAGGTTCGAGAAGCATAGTTCTGTACTTGGCGAGTTTCGCTTTCAGCAGACCCAAATGGTATTCGGTCGCTTTGTTTTTTTGGGTTCTGTTTATTTCCCGCTCAATTTCGGCTATTTTCTCAATAATTCCCCTAAAAAAAAGTTTTAATTACTGAGATATTCTCAGAAACAATCATACCCACATTTTCCTTCGTTCCTGTCAAACTGCAAATGGCAACCGGTATGAACATCAGGCAAGACCGATTTTTGCTAATGACATGAGAATTTTCGGAGTTTCACAATGTAATTTTTATTTCTGATTATTAATACATCTTTATTTTCTGGTGTTTGAATTATGATTTGATCATTCTGAATTTTCTCCGACAATGTCATCTTTCTGACAGTGTGATATCGTTTTCAAATTACTTCGAAATCAGGCTCAAATTAAATAGATTATTTGATTATATAAAATTAAATGCTTTATAATTTTGCTGACTGAATGATCATAAAAAAACTCAAATAATTGACAATTTTCAGACTATTTTTATTGATATCCGATCGAATTGAAAATTTCTTTCAAAATGTCAATTCCATACGCCCGTCATATTTTTAAAATTTTATCAAACGTCAAATTATAAGAATCTGATGTGGTTATGGAAATACATCTGCAAAAATCAAAAATTTACGAAGAAAAAAGACAACCTCGACTCAATCAAACAAATAACCGTTTTAAAACCTTGATTTGTGAAATAAAATTGATTTCGTACAATTTTTTCCCACGCTTTCCCTTCTCTTGACAGTTCTACTCCCAAAAGTTATACTCGGTCAGAAAAAAGGAAACTTATGGACGACGAATACAATTTCTTCAATCTTCAAGAGCAATATAACTCTAAAAACTACGTTTGGAATCTTAATGACACCTCCTTCTTGATGTCGCATGATAAACCACAATTTGAACGTGACGCAGCACTTCACCTTCCTTATCAACCCTTTTTCACTCCGTTCGAACCGATTATCACAACCCAAGTCAACAGCGATCTCATTAACCAACTTGCCGCTCAAGCTGACTTTGACCCAGACCTCACTCCCCAAACTTTGACACCAGCACTTGAAACCTTCACCCAAACATCCGCAGACGAAATATTCTTACATGCCATACACAATCACTGCCAACACACCATGCATAGAATAATCAACGACGGGACAATAGACAACCTACTATCCAACATACTCTCAACCTCCGGTCTTGCAAGTTCCGCAACCACACTATCCGCCAGTCCATCTTTTCTTGATTTAAATCACGCGATCAACGACGATATAAAGTTCCAGGGAACCGTGCTAGAGTATTCGTTGACGAAACATTACGAGCAACTTATTTACGACGTTTTGGAAAAACGTTTATCTGCGGTTTCGTTGCTGGATCCTGTCGAGCCTGAAAGAGATAGTTTTGTCAATTTATTTACGGAGAGCAGTACGGATAGGTTCTTCCAGGTTCCTTTAGCGCACCTCCAACCATCGTTTCTACCACCGCCGGAGATTCACCTCCCTCCACCGACTAATCCATTTACGTTGAACGATTCAAGAGTCCCGATTGTCAATTCGATAATGAGAAATCAAACGGTTTCGGGTACCCGTCAGATTTTCCCCATCGATGGTTTAGATGAGGGCTGGATTCCAAACTACGAAAAGAATTTCTCAACTCCCAGTACTGTTCCTGCTGAATCAAATAGACTAGGTTAGTTTTTTCTGTTTAGTTAATATCCAAATTCACCATTGCTTACCCGAATCGTTAGAAAATGTTGAAAGATGGTTCGAGAGTTTTCACAACGTCGAGTAAGTTAAAGCCATTGCCGTTGCCGACTTCAGTTTTTCAAAGCTAACCAATTCAAAAGTTCTTCGAGGTTATCTCTGCCACTTTCTTCTATAGAAATGAGAGCTCGCTCTAATGATGTCGAACCAGAGTAAAGTATTTACAACTTCCAAATATAACATTCAAACTAATATGTAAATCTTTCTAAACAATTAAAGACTTTTATCAAACCAACGGGAACACTTATGTTATTCAAACGAACAACGAAACCTTAAACGCCGATGCTCAATAGATTCCGAACATGCTTATTCAGAGTTAGTCATTCTTTTCAATAACTATTTTATTCATTGTGATAATTCAAAACTTCTCCTTAGTGATTTCATCATGGAGTACTTATTAAACCCAAAAGGAGAAAAAAATATAATCATCCTTGTTCCATTAATCGTTTTAAAATCGTATCCCAGTGAACATCGGTAAAATCAACAACTTCAACACTTTTCATATGTTTAACTTTTTCGTAAATAGAAGGTTCATTGTCCCGCCAGCAACATGCATCTCTTTCGGCATCCACGCAACAGAAATTTCAATGAAATTTATTCCATCCCAATCACACCCAATCAGAAAACCAAAACGATCCACCACCAATACAAGTTCAACCCCAACCAAAAATCCTTTTACCATCGATGCAAAACCAACACCGAAAAACAAGAAACCATCAAAATCAAAAGAGAATTTTACTTGCTTGCCGGACGCCGAAGATGGAGTCACGACGATATTTAAACATCAAGCGAGTAAATTGGATGGATTTTCGTATGAGAGCTTTATGGGTGATACGCTTGGAAATGGGTGTTTGAGAGATTCGTCGCGAGCGATGTTTTCTAATGCGTTTGTTATGGATCGTAACGGTGTAAAGAATTTTGATGTGGAATTTCAAGTGAGTTCAATTCTTTCGTTATTTTATAACGGATCCTGTTTAACGACATTGTATGTTATATTATTTTAGATATCGACACCACAAAGTGATGAAACGATTGCATTCACATCACCATATACAACCGTATTATCAAAACCAAGTAACAAACAAACCCAAACGAAAACTCTGAAAGACGATGGTAAAGAAAAAACATTTTCTCATCACGATTTTTTTTCTTATGTTTATTTTCACTTTTTTTTAATAGAAGTGTACTCGGGAATGATAATCTCACTCCACAACCGCTCAAATTCACAATCAAGCAGCACGAAATTCTTACAAATCTCAACCCGAAATTCACGTTACGATTTACTCACCGGTTTAGAATGGACTGGATTTCGTATTTGGTTAACCAGTGAATTTCCCGGAAACAACCAATCCCACAATATCGTAATTACTAAATTCCCCCCTCGTTCTCTTTCTTGATTGTTTAGCGGTTTGCTCATAATGTCTTTTACAGGTTCACAAGTCTCCGTTATTCCAACCAGGATTTTACGAAGACCCACGAACAATAAACACTACAACACAACTCACAACAACACCCCCAAAATCAATTTTCTACGGCGACGAAATAGTTTTAGAAAGTATCGAAACCGGATTGGTTACCGTTCCGTTTATCATCAGGAGAGTATTTTCAAATGGACTCCTCGCACCGGAATCTGAAGGTAACATTCTTCAAGAACCCTGTTAAAAGAAACTTTGACGTTTAAGATATTGTATCTGCGCAGAGTCACCAGTATGCCAAATGCAAAAAATCATACTTCAATTACAAACCGATCACTCAAAAATCCTCGTCCAGCAAATTTCAAACAAAAAAACCGACCAGCCGAGTAATAATCAGTTGGAATTAATTGATATTCCGAAATCGGGGGTTAAGTATAACAGCGACGTGTTTGGTTGGACTATTGTTGGGATTCGTAAGCTATTCTCATTTCCTCTATCAACTATATTCTTATCAACATTCTTTCACTTTCTCAAGGAATGACCCAATTTTCATACTGGAACCACCCCCCACCTCCAAAAAAACAAAAAATCCCTGCAACCGCGTCTCCATCAACCTCACCCTCATCTCTCGCATCCCCTCACATTTCCCACATCCCATCAATTTCAAAAATTTCCTTGTTTCCATCTCAATTATCAATCTACGGTTGTAACTTTACACAATCTCTAACGGTATACTTTGGTCCCATCCCGTCTCCGAATACAACACTTATTTCAAAATCACAAATCTATAGTTCGATTCCGACAATCTTCACCAACAACAACAGTAGCTCTGAAAATAAAGAAAATACACAACAATCGGAAAATATATCACGGTTGAGGGATTATTTATCTAAACGACAAGTATACTCACATAAAGATTTTGAATCGGGTCGGTTTTGTGATGAAACAGACTCAAAAGTCCCGGTTCTGTTGGTTGACGATTGTGAGAAAGTGGTTTATCGAACTGGATTTTTTGTTTATTCTCGAGTTGATTTCTGATTTATTTTGTTTTTTTTTGATTGATTTTTATTATCATGTTTTTTAATGAAATGATGAAAATGTTTATTTGTGTTTTTTTATTTTATTAATAATTTCCGTTTTGTTTCTCTCCCACATTTATAAGGCACTCGAGTTTTTGTAAAATAAAAATGATAATTAAAAAAGAAAAAATTTTAACCCACACCCACTCCGAATTT
>JADGJK010000328.1:0-22929 GCA_027600645.1 Nowakowskiella sp. JEL0407
AAAAAAAAAAAAAAAAGGAAAAAAAAATGATGAAGAAATTATGGGAAGAAATAGTATCAGCACCAAGAAGAAATAAAAGGGAAAATGAGGTCAAAAATTTAAAAAAGAACAAATAATATTATATGTGGTTTTTTTGCAAAACTTATTGGCATGCAAATGTTGTGATCTGTTTTATTTAGGCGACCCTTCTACCTGTTTGCGCCTTTACCATTTTCGGGTATGTATTTAAAAACTATTTCAATTAAAACAGTGATTTAGCATAATTACAAAACATAAAAAAACAATAAAAAACACTTTACCAATTGAAGTATAATTTCTTCTCTGGCTTCATCAAACATATCCGTAGTAATCTGATGATTGTTGTATTTATCAATAATGTTCGTTCTAGCGTCAGCCGATATATTCAACTCCAGCGGGGAATCCACATTGATAAACGCTTCGACTAATTTACCGCAATGTAGCGCTAAAGCTTGGAGTTCGGTCGAAGTTCGTCGGCGTAGCATTCGTTTGTGTTTGGTGGTTACTGAATCCAGATTGCTACTTGAGCTTTTTATCGATGGACTTTTTTCTTGCATAGTTACGGGATGCTGGGTATCCGACTGGGTAGTTATTCGTGAGACCTGGGATTGCCGCCTCGTGGTATCATCGTTTGGAATATTTACGACTGTGGTCCGTTGTTGATGAAGGTTATAATCATATCGTGATCGGCGGCTAGAAACAGGTTCATTCGAACTCATTGCAGGGGTATTAATATTTTCCGAAATCGGTTTTAGTGGGAGTGGGAATTCGGCTTCGGCTTCACTGTCAATCGGAGACAGATTTATAGATTGCTCTTCGTAGTTCGATTGAGCGACTGATTTGGTTGATGGTCGTCTGGTGCGCTCAGTGCTCGTTCGTTCCAGTTTTGACGTAGAACCCTCGTCGACGAAAGATGCTTTCTTCTTCAGCAGGGATACTTCCTCAAGGAAAATCACTTGCTCAGAGCATAAATCTATTAAACATATTAAAAACATTCTCTTGTTTACAACGAAATTCACCCTTGTTTACCTTTCGTGGCTGTTTGTTTCAGCAATTCAAATAAGTCCTTGTCGCTGAGCACCTTTTGAAACGAGTCCAAATTCATAATCAAAGACGAGCTCGATTCTTTCTCTTTCCGAGCAGGGATCAACTTCAGCAGGGGGAATATCACGCTCGTAACATGGTTCGTGCCGAGCAAAATATAGCTAATCAAAAGTTAAGAAAGCACATTTAAAAAAAGGCTAATCTTTACGTTAAATGAGATGGTCCGACAATTCCCCAATCCAAAAACGATGGTATAATATCATATTGCCAAAGGAAATATATGACGATACACAAAGCAGTAGAAACTGCCGTGAACAACAAATCCACCTGTATACCTTGGGTATCCTGAACTTTACTCAACATAATAACCATCGTCGGCGCCAAAATACAAGCAAAAAACCCCGCAAACGCAAAAGACGGCAAATAGATCCATTGTTCGAAATTACATTCGGAGCCTCTCTTCATCGGATTCCAAGAGATGTAGGGAGAAGTAGACTGCAGCACTAAACAGTAAACCAACAGCAAGAACGCAAACAAAAAGATCCCCCGAGTCAGTCGCTTATCAACAACCTTTGATCGCGAAATAAACTGCCATGCTCCTTCTTCAAAATGCAGCACACCACTTTCTAACGGAACTGGCACAGGTATAGACGCAAACGCAGGCTCCGATGGAGGGTATTTCTTTCCCTTCCGACTAAGTCTGCACGCAGACGGTCGATTGGTTTCTGACGTGCCTTTCGGGATCTTTTTGTTGTATTCTTTTGTCGCAAAGTGATGGAAATTGTACAAGTTGCGGAATCTCAGACCTCGTCCCAAGAACAGAACAATCCAACAAGGTAAACCGAAGACAAAAGCCCAAAAGATGATACTGTTTCAAATAGAAAAAGCTGGTTAAAAAAAATCTTTTTAATGTTATGTTTCACTTACAAGCAAGGATATATTCCATTAAACGACGTCTGCAAAAATAAATTCGTTATCGCTTTTGTGATGTTGAAAGAAAAAAAAAAGACTCACCTCCAAAACCAAAGCGGGCGTCATAAGCATCGTCAACATGGTTTGAGCAATAATCAATCCAATCCCTCTAACTTTAATTGAATGGTTTGAACGGTTTCTATACAGTAAATATGTAGAGGACAACAAATAACTACCGGGAAACAAAATTAGCAAAAAAACCAAAAAACGTGTTGCCAAGATGTCACATACAACTCATAGATGGATACGACAAGAATCTGATAAGGTCTTGCAGCAGCAGAAACTTGTGGATCTCCAATTCCATTGCTGGTGTCCATGGGTTCAGTTTTCGACGCAACTTTCGGATGGGAAATTTTTACTGTTTCACAATTCAGATAAAGGGTTTTTGTTTTACAAAGGTGCACGAATGAAATCATCCACCATGAATCACCCGCCCCTGCACTGCTTTCAATTTTGTTTTTGTGGATATTTAACAACTTATGCATATATTTTCAAAATGGGTTATCCCCTGTTTTCCAGTTTTTTTATCGTACGCTCCGGGTCCGCCTGCCACGCCGAGATCTCTGGGCCTTGATCATTTTGGGATACGTGTTCAGAAACTATTTATAATTTAATTGAATGAGATAAACTAAAACGGATTTTAAAGATGAATGAAATTTTTAAACGAACCAGTGTTGAAACAATTTCCTCCCTTGCGTCATCAAACATGTCTACCGCAACGTCGCCGCTGTTAAACTTTTCCAAGATCCTACTTCGACATGTCGCCGATATATTCAACTCTAACGGTGACCCAACTAGTATAAACGCCTCGACCAATCTCGAACAATGCATCTTAAGTGCAACGAAATCTGTGTTTGTGCTCGGGGTAGGTGTAGGATTCCGACTCGGTGGGGAGTGAGGATTATTGGTGGTGGTGGATGCTACTGGGGTATGATTTTCCGCGACGTACGTTCCTATAAACTCTTTCTCAATATGAGAATACAACGTGCTTCGTGAGTGATCCGACTTTATTTTCTTTGCGTCTATTTCCGGATGCGATAAAATAGATCGTTGAAGATCTAGACTATGGTCATACTTGGGTTTTCGACCAGATGCTTTTCGACTTACGTGTGGTGAGTAAAGTGGTGAATTAACAGGTGGGTTGTATTGCTCAAGATGATGTTTTGGGATTTCTAATGGTGCCGGACGATTAGATGATTTACCGCCAATCGTACCGGGTGATGATGCTCGAGTTGCGAGAGTTTTAGAGGATGAGTTGGAAGGTATGTCGTCGTTCATGTTGTTGTTTCGAAATGCGTCAAGATTGGGCATCGGTGGAGCGTTTGAATCGCGGCTCTCATGAAAGAATCCTTTTAAATTCTCTACACTCATTTTCTCCCAAGCCCTCGATACAAAGAATTCTTCAGTTTCTGTGTCTGAGAATCGTTTCTTCAAGATCGAGAGCTCTTCAATAAAAATAACCTGTTCCGTGCATAAATCTGAACCAGTGGATACATTAGCACTTGAAAACAAAAAGAAAAAAATCACAATGTCACCTTTAGAAGCCGCCTTTCGCAAAACTTCAAAGAGATCTTTGTCTACCAACACTTTGTTGAAGGATTCCATATTCATAATCAATGAGGAGTTTGAGAACTTAAAGAATTTCGGGAATAGTCTACATAGAGGTATGATGACGCTGAATACATGACTAGGACCGAGGAAAAAATATCTGAACAATATTCATAATTAAAACTGTCCATACTATTTTAACAAAATACGTAGTTACGTACATTAAATGATCTGCACCAAAATAGGCAGAGCTTGGAATTAATTGATATATCATCAAAAAGTACATAATCAAACTGGCGCTACTGCAAATCGAGGTAACCAGAAACTCCACCTGCATTCCTTGCGTATCGTCCACGTTGCTCAAAATAAGCACAATCGCGGGAGTTAAGATTGCCGAAAATAATCCTATCAGCACAAAAACTGGCCAATATATCCACTGCTCAAATTCACAATCGTAGCCCATTTTCAAACGCGGAATAACAGCAACTTCTGGCGAAAGTCCCTGGACTAACGCGCAAAAAATGAAAAAGATAACTGCAGTCGCCACCATACCCCGCATTAAACGTTGATCAACAACTTTGGCCCGACTAATAAACTGCCAAACACCTTCTTCAAACTGCACGATTCCACTTTCGAGTGTGACAGGTTTCGAATCAGCGGGGGTAGGGGGGTATAAGGGTTGGTGTCTGCTGTTTGATGTGGGAGTATTAGTGCGGAATCGTATCAGATTAGAAAACTTTTGATCTCTATTGGGAATTTTTTCGTATTCCGATGATGTGACTTTGTGGAAGTTGAACAGGTTGTAAAATCGCACGCCCCGACAAATGAATACCAAAATCCAGCAAGATAATCCAAAGTCAAATGCCCAGAACGTTACGCTACATAAAAAGCTCTTTTAGTTTGCGAAGTCGGTAGCTCAGTTATTTAAACGTACAAACATGGGTATGTCTCGACGAAAGAAAGCTTTGGGAATTAGTAAATTAAAAAACTGATAAGAAAGCATTTCGAAGATACAAACTTGAAGAGATATACTAGGCGCAATTAAAATTGCCAACACAGCCTGAATTAGAACCAATTCTGAGCCTCTCAGTCGTATTAAGTGTCTCTTCCGATAAACAAAGAGTATAATAGTGGTAACTATGAGAATACTGACAAAAACATGACGATTAATCCGGGTTTGTGATAATTAGAGCAGGAGACATACAATTCATAGATGGCCAAGACGGTAAACTGATAGGGACGGGCGGTAATAGAATCACGCAGGAAGTTATCTCTGAAATCTGGATCGGAAGCGTTTGCTCTAATTGTGACCATTATAAGAGAATGTGGACTGGGCGAGTCCAAAGTTCCCATTGAGTGGAAAAGTTTTGTTCTTGTGCAACAATACACCTTCTCGTTTTGTACATAGGATCTTTGCCGTTTACTTTCCGCATAATCCCACTATAAGACTTTGAATTAGTTATATTTCCTTGCTGCATTCGTTTTCAGTCGTTTATCCCGTTTGCATTCCATTCGCAGCTCCGAAAAAATTAGGCCCGTCAGGCGCAATTGGAATGTTGCAAAGTCGACTTTATCACATTACACCAGCATATCAACGTCAATTGTACTTTATCGTTATGAAACGGAGTAAAACATCAAATTTCTCCCGGGATACAGAAAAATCAACCACAACCGCTCCGATGAAACGAATTTCACCAACAACAATTCTGCTTCACTTACACGTTACTCCTAATTCGCGCCAAACGACAATAACTTCAATAGCGTCCCAAATTAATGTTTCAATAAACTCCCCTGCACAAGATAACAAAGCGAATGAAGAACTGATTAAATATCTTGCTTCTACATTGAAGCCTCTGGGGATAAAAAAGTATGATGTACAACTGGAATTTGGAGGAAAGTCGAGGGATAAAACAGTGTCAGTGCAGATTGGGGAAGATCATTCGGTGGAAGAAGTAGAGCAGCATCTGATCTCACAAAAACCATAGAGGATGGACACAATTATGATGTAATTTTTGTTAATAAACCTATTCTCGTTATTTAAAACTTAATGATTTATCAGTTCATTGCTGATCAAGAGAAGTTGACGGATTTGACCAGGATCGCGAAGTGTTTGCGCATTTCTCAATTACTTCTTTTACATAAAAATGTCCGGTCCGAAGAAATCTTCTTTACCCGAACTTCCCCTTCACGATAAAATTCACCCGCTAGAAAACAACCTCTCTCCAAATTCCTTTAAATTTCAACATTCATCTGCAACAACCAACCATCCACTACCTCTTCAAGATCGCTTCAATATATCCTATTCATCCCTCAACAACGATATCTTGAAGTTTAAATCCGCATCGCTAGACGAGTCTTTCAACAAGAATGAATTTGATGATTCATTCATGAAAACAATGGGTGTTTCGATCCAAGGTGGGTCGACGCTCTCGTTAGCTAATAAACTCGAAGACCAGAATCGAAAGTTGTTTGAGGAGTTGGATAAAAAGTTACAAGATGCTAGCTTGGGATTCAATTCAGTGTTGCTGGATAATGACTCGCAATTCTCTACGGATCATATATTTCGCGGGAAATTGCAAGAGGAATTTAAAGAGCTGGGGGATAACGGTTTTTTTTGGTGTTGATCAGAGATCTATTGGGTGTTAACAAGAATTTTTTTTATTGTTCTAGATTCTCTGAATGGTTCACTTTTTAACGGGAACGATATTGATTTTGGCGACGATATTTCGTTGGATGAAAGCTTAGAACAAAATCTTCGACCGCAATTGGGTGATGAACTGGAAAACTTTCGAAAAGAGCTGCAAGAGAAAGCAAAATTTCTGAGTTTTGAAAACGATCAGTCTTCGCTCACCGAAAAAGCTATCATACCCCCGGTTGATCAGGAAATCTCGTTTTTGGATTCAAATGTGAGACAAGTGAACACCAGTAGCGCTTTGTTTGATGGAGAAGTCAGTTTGTCGATCAATCCAATTCCAAACCCGACAGTAACGAAATCTTCAGATAAATCCAATTCCAAAGAAAAAGAAGCTTTCGACTCTTCTCACGATGAAGCGAATCTAAACGCTATCAATGAGAGGTTTAACAGATTAGTTGCAGAAGAATTGAATCGGACCAACTCTATTGTAGGTTAATTTATTCTCAAAGAGTTGTAATTGTGCCAGTTAACGGAACCCTTTTTTTAAGTTAAACGATTCAAGTAAGAACGATGATTTTGGAATGGTGTTTGATCCAGCTCCCAGCTCCCCTCGATATTCAGCAAACTCAAAGCACACTTCCGAAAAAATACCATCAGTCGGCATAAAAACACCACGAGCCACCTCCGTCGTCGCGAATGACAAATCAAACACGACCACCTCAAATAAAGACACATCCTACGACTTCTCAACAACGTTTCCGAGCGCATCGTTCCCAACCGACCGATTAGATTCATTTTTAAATTCATCCAGCGAACATAACCAACTCCCACTAAGCAATGCGTCACCGATACCCCTGCAATCCCGGCCGTCAGATTTTGATATGAAGTTTTTTAATACCAGCGACGAAAAACGGTTGTCTCAGAATACATTTGATATCGAAAATTTAGACTTATCACGATTTTCGAAATTCGAGCCGCCGCAAATGAGTGATCCGCGATTTTTTGATTTTGGAAATCAACCGATTAAGGATGAAAATCGGGATGGGAAAATTGGAGATACCCCGGTGTCGATTAGTGAGGTGGATTATTTGAAGCAACCGCCGAATGCATCGTTTGATATGAATCCGAATAGTGCGGTTTTGATTCAGGAAGAAGCGATGAAAGTTGGTGGAGGTTCGAAATTGGTGAATGGAGAGTATCAGTTGCCAAAGTTTAGTGATTCTGATTTTCCGAAAGAGAATGAAAATGAGGGTACGTTAAACACCGTTAATTTTTGAAAAGTTTTTTTTTATTCTGATTTTTGTATTTTTGTTGTTTAGCGGTCATTGGCGTTTTACGGAATCTCCAGGAACGAATAACTCAACTTGAATCAGAACGAAATGCTGCTAAATCGCACATATCATATTTAGAGACGGAACTGGCGCGAGTTCGACAAATGGAGTTTCGGAAATCAGTGTTGGATGAAAAGGAAACGATTGGTCGAGCGGAGACAACGAAAAACACTAAATCTCAGATTTCAGACGAGTCGTCTAAAAGTTCTGCACTCAAACGTAGCAATGATGGCGTCAAAAATAAAAGTTCGAGTGCGGGAAGTGGAAATAAGTCTGCGAGATCGTTCGATAAGTTTGATCGAAAGCGGCTGGAGGTTCAAGAACATTCATTAGAAGCGAAAGAACTTGATTCGGAGCTCTTACGGAAACGTGCGGAATTGGATCTTCGGAGACAAGAGATTAGACACGAGACAGAACGACTACGGCGGAATTTTTCATCTGAATCGAAAGATGACGTTGATGTTGAGAGTAGGCGAGATAATGATGCTGTGGATGAATTCGCTGGAGCGAGCATTGTCAGACAACGGGAACAAGAGTTCCGGGAGGAAATTCAGAGACAGATTGAACGAGATCGACTGGACGATTACAAATACGACGATTTGAAACTGGGCTCGAATGATTTTAGTACTGCTGCGGTGATGGCGGATCAAGATGAATTGAAGTTGGGCAACGCGTTGGATTATCAGGAAGATAATTTAGAGAATGCAAAGCGGGGACGGAAGTTTGAAACTTTCAGGAATACGAATGATTCCAGCGAGTTTGGTATGTTTTATATTTTAGCAACAAAAAATGATGGTTTAAATTCAATGATTATTATTCAAGACTTTGAGAACGAACTAGATGGACTTTCCAGCGACATTGCTTTCCTATCTAAACGCGTGAACTCGGCCGCACCCATCAACAGGATTCCTGATGTACCAAGAACAAAAAATCCTACGAACGATATTAAGGTCGATAATACAAAAGTTGCGGCAGATTTACGAAAAACTCGGGATGAGTTGCAACAATTGCGCGAACGACTCAAACAAAAGCAAACAAAGTCCGAATACCAGGATTATTCTGTACCCGTACACAAAGTCGATAGTCAAAATCATGCAAAGACTCAAACAAAGCCAGTCTCCAGTCAGAAACCAAACAAACCGAAAAAGTTTGCGAGTGCAAATTCCACACCAGCTAATAAGAAAGTCAATCAAAAACCAGGTCCATATGCGATTCAGACTCTGAATCCAACGTGGAAAAAAGTTGAGCCGGTCCGAGGGCGAAAACCAGTGAGACTACCACAAAATTCTACGGTTAAACGATCACACAGTGCGGGCAGTACGATACGAACAAAGAGTAGCAAAAAGAGTAGTAATGTAGAGAGCAGAAAGATAACTCCGCCCTCGAACTCTGGAACCACGATCTCGGAGGAAGATTGGTCGATTGAAGGAATGGGAGATTTGCAATCGGTGGGTGAGATTGATGAGGAACTAGAGCGGAAATTGCAGGATGCAAAGTTTAGAGCGGAGGTACGGCAAGGGTTGGAGAATGTGTTTGAAGGAATGGGAGATAGCGAGGAGTTTAGGAAAGGATTACCGTTTATGGTTGGCAAGGTATATCAAGAATAGGGATTTACTTGTTTACCATCTCGAATAATCATCAACGTTTTACAGAGTACAGGCAAATCATTCTCGGTCACTGCCAATTTGCAGCAGTTATTTTCCATGTTACGATCACACAACCCGAGCCTGTGTGCTGTTTGCAAGAATCAAAGGAAACATTACAATCCGTACCAATGTAAACACAAACGAGGTAGAAATCATTATTTCTTTAATCTTGTTTGTTCTGAATGTGGCTCCCATACAGTTTCAAGTTCGAGGTCAAGAAGTCACCAACGATCACATACTCCACCTGCCAACTCTGCGTCAAGATTTCGATATATACCCCCGCACTCCAGCGCAGTTGAAGGGTTTTCACAGTCACACCCAAAGTTTGCGTTTGCAGAACGTGTGGATCCTAACACTCACACGAAAAAATCCGTTGAATCTGTAAACGAAGTTCCACAGGAATCGTACAGAGACTCGGCGTTTGGTTCACAGACAATCGATCAACTGATCGTTGCCCTTCGAGTCTTGGAGGAAGAGTTGAGCACGATGAAGAAGTATGGCATAGTTGCATTTTAATTACTTTAAATAATAATTTTTGTTTTGCAGGGAGTATGATTCATTGATAGATAATTATTTGCCTCAAAACGGTATAGAAACGGATGAGGTGAGCAGAAAAGATGTTCGAGAACGGTTGCGAGAAGTAATCAAAAGCATGGATGTGAAGGTATCTATTTACAATTTGTAAATCTATTTAAATTGCAAATTACTAATTCTTTTCTTTTCATGAAAAGGCTGATCAAATATCGATTTTGAGAGACATTATCCATTCTTCAGTATCTCGTATCAAAATGTCCGAAATGGATCGGAACAAGCAACAATCGAATGTCGAAAACTGGACATCGCAAATCGTATCT
Source organism: Nowakowskiella sp. JEL0407 (assembly GCA_027600645.1). Lineage (NCBI taxonomy): Eukaryota > Fungi > Chytridiomycota > Chytridiomycetes > Cladochytriales > Nowakowskiellaceae > Nowakowskiella > Nowakowskiella sp. JEL0407. The sequence continues at coordinate 10,049 of JADGJK010000328.1, forward strand.
GAGCAACAACAACGGAAACGGAAGGAATCTAGCAAAAGTACAAACTATAAAACCAGTTCCGCACCAACGTCAACCCAACCATCACCAACTCGTAGTTTCCCGCATAATTCTGGGTACAACAATAAAGATTTTGGATCGCTGATGAACAGAACGTACAGCGCTCCGAAGCAAGAGGAAGAGTTTGAGAGGAGTCGGTATCCTCGACGATCATCATCAGCGAAATCACGAGCAACGAGCCGAGGAAGTAGTCGGAGTAAGAGTCCTGGACGTGCAAAAGAAATGCTGATTTTGTTGCGGAATAGTTTAAAAGTGAAGGAAGCGTTGATTGAGGCGATGGGATAAATTAATTTTTTTATTTTGTCATAATTTTTTTTTTAAAATAAAATAGATTTGTGAATATGAGATTTGCATGGTATCCTGATCACATTTTCATGAAAATAAAACTGTTTGTTGCACTTTTTTCGTTGTTTTTTTTGCCCGTCTACACTATCTCAAGGTTTTAGAATTTCTTGTTGGCGCTCTTTTGGATTTCCTTACCGACAGCTCAATTCAACTTCCATGCTGAAGTTAATTTTCTTTCCAAAAAAATTGGTAGTATTTCTTAGTTTCTCAATGGTTTTGGAGAAGTATTCGCTTATTGTTTTATTTTTTCTTTACAGCCAAATACGCAAGGGGCTCGATGGATGACTCGGTTTCTTTCCACTGCCAAAGCAATCCAATTGGTAAAATTTCTTTGTTTCTTACATGGTATAGGAGACTTATGCGCTGTCGTTTATATTTTTCTTTAGAGCCGGCAGGAAAATCATGTACGTACAGAGCGTCTGTGAAAATAATTGAATAGGTCTCACTTTGCCAAAGCGTAAAGCTAATTATCAAGCTGACACGCTTTCTACCATCTTGCATTGATATCTCATGGGATTCCTAATTATTTTATTCGCCACGCTACTAAAGTGAAGCTTGAATGATAGCGGGATGCCGAAGTGTAAACTTCCCACCATCTCATCAGTGCCAATTACGGCTCATTATTCCAACCATGTTCTGTTAAGTGGGCAGGAAGGATGCAAAAGGTGCGATCACTTTGGGCATTTTTTAGAATAAATTTTTTAGAATAAACTTGCGGTTTCCCCTAAATAAATACTATGTTATTTTTTGATGATCATTCCTAACGAATGTACAGAATCGGTATTTAACAGGCTCCCCTGCGTCGTTCTTTTTCAATTTCCACCAGCTGAGCAATATCGTACGCATCATATTAACTATCCTGTCTTGCGAAAGTTCCATGCAGTGCGTATGGGAAAGCGTTGTTTGGTTCTTAAAATTGTACTGGCTGCAGTTGAGTTCTGCATCAGTTCAATCCAAGTCTTTCCCCTTTTTAAGTGTGAATTCACTTTGCTTTAATGTACAGTTTTTCATTTTTTTTTAAAAAAATCTCGACTCAGTGTTCACTGCGACTTAAGTTACTTTGTTATGATAATCTGATATATTAACTTCAAACCTCTTCACAATTTTACTTGTACTTTGCGCGCTATGTTTTCAAAAAATTTATTGTAGCAAATAAACACCTCACATATTAAATAATATTTACTTGCTCTTCACCATCCATTTCTAATACTCGTTCGTTCAACATCTCTGCGTCAATTTTCCCTCTGATTCCTCCACTTTACTGACTCGCAATTTCATACTCCGTTTTTAATTGTTTCAATTCAAGTTGTAGTCGCTCAAAGCTGATCCTGCATTTCATGTACGCTCTCCAATTTTTTGTTTTTTGATCTTGAACTGATAACTTTTTTTTTCTTTTATTCAACCAAACTAGCGAGTATTTTTAATTCTTGAATTGACAATTATTCTAGTAGAGTCGGAGATCGACAAAAATGCAGAAAAGCGATGCTTTTGGGGTAGATTTGATACTTTAATGGTCGCTAATATTAGAATTCACAATTTAAATTGTTTTATTTCTCAAAATAAATTTCCCTGAGGTCAAGATGAAGAGAGTCGTTTCGGGAATTTTGTGATTTGCGGGATTTAAGGATTAAATAACTTTATTAATTTTCAATGAAAGAAAAAAAAAAAGAAAACAAACGAAGAAAATTTGAAAAAAAAAAGAAATAAATAGATTTTCATTTTTTACTGAGCTCTTCTAAGCTTCTCTTGAATCATCCCCCACGCCCGTTCAATCTGCTCACCAGTTCCAGTAATCTGTACAGGTCTAGCAGTTGACCTTTTTTGTTCTTGCTGCACCCATACCCGGGCTTCACTTATCTGCGAAATCATCTTCACTCCAGCACCTTTGTACCCGATGACTGCCCCAGCCAATGACACCGGTATCTCACGATATTCAGTCTTACTTCCGCGCTTCGAGGGTAGTTGCGGAATGTCAGCGACCAAAAGTCTGATTTTATCTGCTGAGTCGCCAGCACTTTTGTCATGAAATTTGGGTTTTGGTGGGATGGCGGGGTTGTGGGCTAAGTTTTTCTTTGAAGTTGAATAAGGTTTGGGTGGAAGTTTGTGAATGGTGGATTTTGGTGAAGTAGTAGTGTCGCAGGTTAGGAGAAGTCTTTCTGCGGGAGAATAAACAGGTTTTAGTGGTAATTTTGGTTGGTTGGATTTTGGTGAAGTGACGGGATTGCAGACTTGGGAGAAGTTTTGCTGCATTTGGTGAGAAGAATTGTCGGAAGATTGTTGATTTGATGATGGGGAAGTTGGTTTTGACATCGAGGATGGAGTTGTGGGGGTATCGTCGGAGTCATTGAGAGTTGGGAGTGAAGTTTCAGCAATCGTCGAACTTTCATGACAAAGTGTTGGTTCTCTAGCAGACAAATCAAACTGTCCGGATGTAATTATGGTCGTGAATTTCTCAAGGTTTGGTCCGACGACTAATTAAAATTTAGTTGGAAAACGTGAATAATTGTGAAATCAACTTACGATCAACCGTTGTCGCAATACTGTTAATGTGAACATCATCAACATGACCTGGGGAATTTGTCGCTGAATTATTTGCCGCTTGCCAAGATGGCGCGTTGTTGTTTCCTCCAAAATCGTAAGGAATAGAGTCCTTCGCACTTATAGGATCGAGAAAGCTTGAGCTTGAATCCAACGGCTGGGTTACTTCTTCGCCCGTGGAGTTCGCTTAATTCATTTCTGTAGGCATCGGCGACTTTTTAAAGGTTTCTTGTGGTGGAGATTCAAGGACCATTCCGCGTTGAGCTGATGGCGCCATCACTTCTTCTGCATCGGCAGAATGCGCAAAATTGTCGTAATCAACGCTTTTCTCTTCAGCCGCACCAGATGTTGCGGGCTAACGAAAATGTTGTTGCCATCTGGCAAAGATTCACTCCATATTCATCGGTCATCGTCTTCATTGTTTTTGATTGATTCCGGGTGCGTCAGAGTGACGGAAGAATCGGGTGTGGAGCTTCGCGTGGCTGTTGGAGAGTCGACCGTCGTCTCAGAAGACGTTTGGTCAAGTTGAGGTTTTGATTCAAGGAGTGTTGCCAATTCCGCGGACTTATTTTCCACACAAGAAGAACTACAATCGAACTCTGCATTTTCTTGGGATACTTTCTGATCATCTTCATTGTTTTCGATTGATACTTGGTGGGTGGGAACAACGAAAGGATCTGGAGTGGAGCATCTCGTGCTTGGTGAGTGGTGAGCTGCGACGAAACCGGATTGTTCAATGGAAGAACAAGAACTTGGTCCAATGGATGGCTCCAATTCCGTGAGTTCATTCTGCTCGCGAGAGGAATCACATCCCAACTCTGTGTTAACCGGAGATAAGTTTGCATCTTTGTCGTTGTTTCCGACCAATTCTGGGTGCTTGGTTGCGACGGGAAGATCTGGAGTAGTACTTCTTGTGGTTTATGGTGGGTGGACAGTTGCGTCGAGAGGATTTTGGTCTAGTTGAGGCGTAGGTCCAATGAGCGTCTCCAATTCCGTGGATTTAGTTTCCGCACACGAAGTATTACAGGCCAACGAATTGAAATCTGCATTAATCGGTGATAATTTCTCTTCCTCTTCGTTGTTACAGACTGACTCCGGGCGCGTTGTGGTAACAGAAGATCTTAATTCTTGAACAATCTGTAATTGTTTTTCGCTGCCTTCATTGTTATCGATGGATTCTGGGTGCGTGGAGGCAATGGAAGGATCGGGTGTAGAGATTCTCGCGACTGGTGGTGCGTTGAGTGTTGCATCAAAAGCAGTTTGTTCAGGGTGGATGGAAGTTTCAGCAGGATCAGGGTTAGAGCATCTTGTGCTTGGTGGAGAGTTGACCGTCGTCTCAGAAGGAATTTGGAAGTAAGAATTTGTTTCACCAGACAGCAACGATTCCGTGGATTCATGTTCCTCGTGAGTGGAAGTGCACGCCATGTCAAGAGTTAGATGGTCAGAGTTCAAAGTTTCCGTTGTTCTGCAAAGAGACTCTTCCAAAGTTCCCGATTTTTTATCGGAAGATAATAATCGGAACTTTCATATAGATTGAGATGTGGGAGGCAAAGTTCGAAATCTTCCGCAAAGACCACCACCACAGGAATAACGGAGTCGAGGAGGTAGCCGGCCGAACTTTCAACCATTATATGTACAAAAGAAACGCCAAAACACCGGGCGAACCAACGAAGCAAGTGAATAGTTTTTCTGTAGATGAAACTTGCGATCTAAAATGAAAAATCGGATAAGCATAACGAAGCCAAAAAGATAACAACCGGCTTACATCCAGCACCGCGCAGAACACATCAAGCGTATAAACCACCATTTTCCCGATTGCTTTCATCGTAACTTCGGCAGAACTCTATTGGATAAAATGGTTAAAAGATTTAGGTAACGTTAGCGGAATAAAAGGAAGAAATAAACGCGCATCTTACCTTAAGGCAACGAATAAAATCATAAGATAGCTTTAATAACATTTTTAAGAGGAGTAAAGAAAATAAAACGCGTGAGGTTTTTCTCTGAAAATAAAAAAAATCAAATTATTTTGACATTCGACCAGCCCAAACGTTATTATTCGCAAGCAGAATTCTCGACAGGATCGAGTCCTTCATTATATGCGCAATTCATGATCATCTCTTGGCCGATATTGTTGTAAATTGATGACAGTTGTTCGAAAAATGCAAAAATCAGTTACACTTTCATTGCCAAAAAATTCTGATCAAAGGAAGCTTGTACACAAGGTTACCGATACTCTCAAACTCTATTTTCGAAATATTCTCTTTGTTTACAAGAATTCCGATGAAAAAATTCCGAGAAAAAGTAAATTTCACTGAATGTCTGACACACAAAGACGGAAATCGAGATCAAAAAGTATAGGATAATTAAAAGCGAGTATAGTTATCATTTTTATTGTAATTCGTAAAATCAGTGTTGGATACAGTTCTCTGTGTCATCGAATACGAAATTCCAGTTTAAATTCAAGTTGTTGCAGTCAGATACTTTTCATAACGGTTCTGTGCTTCGAATTTAGGTGATTGATTAATGGTTTCGGAGCATCTATTCCAAATAAACTCAACCGGGATTGTTTTACGCAAAATTCCAGTTCTTCATGATAAATTATTGAATTTTTTTACAGTCACACTGTACTGATTGGCGATTGAGATAAACATGGCTTAAGAAATACATATCTACTTTCCTTTAAGCATGATTGAGTGAGAAGCGTTGAAAAATGGAACTATGTAAATTTCTGAATCGCCGATTAAAAAAATGGGCATGGAAGCGAACGTTATTTCATCGGAATCTCACATTCTTTATGAATTGCTCTGTAAACTAATCATTATAATGGGAGCTAAATCTGCATAGAATCTTCAGTTTGACCCATTGACGGTAACGGACATACTTTGCAACTCGAGATGTATTTGATCCTCGGATATTATTCAGAGAGATACGGCTAGAACCAAATTGAAAAAATAAATCTTGTTTGAGCAGAAAAGTCGCAGAGAATGGAAATAGTTGTTTTAAAGTGCAACTTCTTAAACCATCGTTGACTTATTTTGCACTCAGAATAAATATCAAGATACCTTATGATCCAAACAAAATGAAGCTCATTCTCACCGACGAAAACGGGAGAACGCAGTGTTGTAATTGTACTAAGAGTATTCAAATTTAGAACAAAGTAGGATGTTCCAGGTCTGGGATTTTCCGCATCGATTGCAAGAGTAATTTATAATATAAAATATAAAAAAAGTAAAGATTTAAACGACAAAAGCTCCGTGATGCTCCTCCGAACGTGCAAAAGCATGAGAGGGTAAGGTTTGTGTCTCAGGTGGGGCTGGATAAGATTTCTGTTTCGGAAATTCCATATCTGGGAGACAGTTTTCCCGTGCGCGCATTCGTCGTCGTTTCTATTTATTTGTTATAATGAGTTCTAATAATCCTAATCCTGATAATGATTCCGGCGAGGAAGTCGAAATTGTCCAAATGCCGGGTATTCTTTTTTTATTCTGAATCCAGCCGCAGAATAACCTAATTTCTACAAATAAAATTAGTTATGACACCGTTTGGAGTCGTATTTAATACCCGTAAGGTAGTGAGACAAAAGTCGGGGAAAAAGAAAGTAATCAACACAACAACAAATGCAATCGAGGACGCTCCGATTTCGAGTCTGGAAAGGAATCAGAGACACATGAGTCCAACATCACCAACTCCTCCGATTGATACAGTTGAAAAAGATGAAACTCGGAACGACGTTTTTCGTCAGGGTCGGGCAACGTTGAAAGTAGCCCCTCCATCAAGTCGAGAAAGGTCAAATGGACCACCTCAGGATTCATCGTACCCAAAGATGTCGGCACATGAAGAAGAAATGCCTACAACCCCAACAATACTTACTCGAAATGCCTCATTGAAATATCGACGAAATCCATCGCGAAATAGAACTGAAGAGAAAGGTATTTTTTTTAATTCAAATTCCTTATAATTATATATTTATGCATTTTGGTTAGATGCGGAAAGCTCTGCTCCCAACAGTAATCTTAAACGATCAAACTCGGCAAAAAGAGCCGAACCAGAAAAAAACAGACCAGGTGCGTAATTAAACTCTTGAAAGAATTGCATTAATTTATTTTTAATATTCGAGCAGACAACTCTCGACCTTATCATACTATTCAACGACCATCAGCTCAAACAAACAATAACAACAAACCATACAACAACTCATCCGAAAATTTTTCAAAATCATTAGAGAATGTATCCCAGAAACAAATCCCATACCAACAGAAATTCAGAGAAGCCGAAGGTATTGAATTTTGCGTCAACAGATGAAAGTTATTTTCTGGTTAATCATAGTTTCAGATGTACCGAAAGTTCCTCCGATACCTGGAATTTATCGATCCAATTCTGCAAAGCGGGCTCCTCCAGAGAAAAAATACAATGGTAAGATCCGTCAATTTTTATATTTGAATACATTTATTCAATTTGCTGAACGTATGTAGAAAACGATCGCCAATATCACACGACAAGGCGGCCAGTTCGGAATGAAAAAGATAACCAAGACTCCAGCAGATACGAAGATTCAAGGAAAGAATTTTCCTCTTCCAATGGCGATCAAAATTTCGCCCGGCAGAATACAACCAGAATGGTTGATACATCCGGAACAGTGGAGTACACGTACGGGGGAATATCGAAACAATCATCTTCGAATCCCGCGACCACAAACACAAACTCACCAAACTCTTCGAGTAGGAATAACGGCGAATTTTACAAATCTCAACAAAGCACTTCTCAAAAAAGCCTGAATGAGAGCCAACGAAATCAAAAACCCGAATCGAACACTTCAGATCCATCACCCAAAAAGCCTAAACCACCTGGACCGAAAGGAATCACGAGAGAAGAAATCGAGCATCTTCAGCAACTTCCCCCACCAGAATTTCCCTCCCGAGTAAGTAGCAAAACGTTCATTGAACAGATTCAAATGAAAAAAGAGTCGATAATTCGTTCAATGAGGAATGGGGATCCACCACCACCGGGTGGATGGAATAAGATGTTGGAGAAATTGGATGCCGAGCTGAAGAGTTTGGAAGCGCTTGATGATAAGACGATTAAAAATTTCACGAAAACGGTGAATACATTCGAGCGAGATCAGGCTAGAAAATCAAAGAAAGTTTCCAAAGAACCCGAGAAAAAATCGACTTTGAAAAGAGATAATAACACGGTGAGGAAAAATGGACCTGTGAAATCTCTCGCGTGGGAAGATGTGGAATCGATGGCTTTGGAGATTGAGAGAAAGTTGGTTAATGATCCGAATAAAAATGAGAGAACCGGACCTCCACCAATTCCAGCACCACTTAATCAACCTCATCAAGCTCCAAACGCTCAGATACCGCAATCTTATCGCGCTCAAAACCCGCAAATAACGCGAACGACGAGAAACACTCGCGCCCCATCAGTCAGCTCTGTTGTTATCACTCGACACGCGAAAAAACCATCCACGATCGTTATTCACGTTCCTCAAGGTCCGCAAATTCCACCCAGACAAACTTCGTATCAGCTTTATCAAGCGGCTCAAAAGGGTACGTTGCAGACTTTATCGCGACAGCAGACGTTGCAGTATAGGGAATATTTAAATCATCAATCTCAAAAGCCGATGCCTCCGCAAGTTAAAGAGGAGCAACGACCAGAACCGAAACTTGTTCCGCTGAAAGATGAAGATTCTGCACCCAAAAACCTGCAAACCAAGTCTCGACCTAAAGATGTCAGCACGCTGAGTCGAATGCTTTCGAAATTCAAAAAGTGGCAGGTCGGTAAAGCTGCTCCTACCGCAGTTGCTCCCGAAAACCTTACGTCGCCATCTAGCAGTCGTGTTAACGAAAAACCCCTTGATCGACATTCCCCTCAGAATCCAAAGTCACCAGCGTTGAATACGTCAAAAGGTAGCAGCGGTGATTACGCAAATACGCCGGTATTACCATACGATGCCTATTCAACACCTCCGCCAAAGTCGAGTGAACCGGTTGAAATTAAGCCCATTCCCGAACCATTACAAACCCGCATTATGAATAATGCATCGTCAGTCCCAGAGTCTCCCGCCACCGCAAAACAGAGCAATTTCACTCCCGATTACAGCATGTATAATCAAAACTCTGAAGCAGAGAAGCAGAGAGTGGAATTGGATTCACAAAGCAAAACCCCCGGTATTCCCCAACGATCCGATTCGACTCGAAGACGTCCTAAAAAGCCTGAAGGTATGCTTCCGTTGCAGCAACAGGGTCCTATTCCGAGTCAATCGCAAGAATCTAGCTATCGATTGCAGCCAGAACCACCCAAGAAACCGTTCAATCCAGCCATCAAAAGAGATGAATTTGATTCCCCACATTCCGCGCCAATCCACCAAAAATACTCGCACGAGAACAATCCATCACCAACTGCTACCAACTTTCCATCAAACAAACACATCAATAATGCATACTTGGATGTTAGTGCTCCGCAATCCGCACCAGTTTATCAACAGTACGCGAGCACAAATAGTTCATCACCGGTCACTCCAAACTTCCCACAACATCCACAATATCAACAACAAATACCACCAAACCGAAACGTTGGACTTCAGAAGGTGAATAATAATCTCAATCCTCCCCAACGTCGCAATTTCGATGATAATCCACACTCGGCAAACATCTATACGCAAGCTCGTAATCTCGATGTCCCACAACCCCACTCAGCCTCTTTATATCCTCAGCATAGAAATTTGGAATCCCCACAACCAAACTCAAAGCAACAGCGGTTTCCGGACCAGCCCAAACCAAATCGACAGCAACTCGCTCCACAATCACCCCCTGACTATTCTCCAAACCGCAAACCCGATAACGATAATGAATATAATCGACCACACCCGAATCCGAATCTATTCCCTGCTGAACCTCCTGCTTACTTTTACACTGAGCAACCAAAGAAAATCTCTGCTGGAGTTGATTTGAAATATTTACCACCACCGCCCAAGTTTAACCTTCCATCCGCTCCAACTACAACTTCTAATCCCCCAGAGAGATCTGCTGGTGTTCAAGTTTACAATCCGGAAGTTTCTCAATCTAGTAATATCCCAACGATCTCGGACGGACCAAGACCACCCAAAAATGATGGAACGCTGAAACGAGTGCCGTCGAAACGATCAAGACCACTGCCCACTCCGGAATCCTCAAACTCTCAGCAATCAAATACCAAATCCGATCCTCCTCCTCCTCAACCACCTAAAAAAGAGCAAGCACCAAACGTTGAGAACAATCCACCATCACGTATGAAAAATGAGCAGACGTTCTTTAAAGAAGAACCCGAAGCGAAGCCAGTCGCTCGAACCTTCTCTGAAGAAATCATGGAAGCGTTACAAGAACGATCTGCGTACAACTCGCCAGACACGGAAAGTAAGCCATTGCCTGAACCTATAACGAAAGTCGTGGATGGGAAGGAAACGTTTGCGGATAAATCCAACGCAAGGAAGTCAAACCTTCCCGATAAAGAAACTCAACGAATGGCAGGTGGAGTTAAGCGAGCATTGGAGAGGTTGCAATCACCGGACTCGAAGAAAGTTGAAAAGGTAGTCGCTGAGCCGTCGAGTTACTTGAAACCGGTAGAAAACCCAGTAACGCGATCAAAATCGGATCCTTTGGCTAATTTGAAACTCGATACCGCATCTGAATCTCCGGATAAATCAGAAAGCCAAAAGAGCGTGGATGTTGTGATAAAATCTGCTTGGAATAAACATCCAAAGTCTGCGAAGCCAATTGAGGAAAAGATCTCCACGAGTGTTGACGAGAAGAGCTTCGAAAGGGCCGATTTATTGGGAGAATCTGAGGACGATTCAGAGAGAGATTATGCTACTGATTCAAATATGAATCTGGTTTTAATGAAACTTAACCAATTAGCGGAAGATCATCGCGACTCCAGATTCATCGTTGACACAAGCGACATTTCGTTATTGCCGAGCCCTATAACGCCGTTGGCAGAGAAGCCGAATTTACAAATACCCGACGTGAGATCTGTGGAAGCGAAAGAGAAAAAAGAAAGTTTAACACTTAACCAAATGCAATTCGAGGCCTTCAAAGATATTGAGGACGAAGTAAAAAGAAAGACTTTAACCTTGACCGGGGACAAAAAATTCAATAGCGAGAAACCTCTGCCCCCTGACTTGAGTCTAATCGTCCCACCACGTCCTGTATCAACTGCTTCTGTTCCAGTCACTGATTCACCCGTTTCGAAATCGTTTGATAGAAAGAGAAGTATCCGATTGTCAGTGCAGAAACCAAAAGATCGTATTAATTCGACCATTATCGACAATTATCCTAAATCATTCGAATCGGAAAATGCTCCTCCAGTCCCGCAAATTCCCGCAAAATTCATGCAAACTGTAACCAAAACGGTAGATTTACCAGAAGTTCCGTCTGTTTCGATTACCCCAATACCCAACCGTAAATCCGAAGAAGAAAAATACTTTATCTACTCAGATCCGTCGACTCCCAGAGATAGTCATGTCTTGTCAGCAAAATCGTCAACACCGCGAGAAAGCAAAGCTCTCTCTCCTGCGATTCCGACTCCTCGCGAAAGCAAACTGTTATCCCCCTCATCAACTCCGAGAGACAGTAAAATTATTTCACCCTCTTCGTCTACACCGAGAGAAAGCAAAGCGTTATCCCCATTGTCGGCTTCTTCCCGAGAGAACAATAATTTCTTACCAGAAACTCTCCGATACAGCACCGCAATTTCACCACCAGCGCTTTCACCGGTCGAACACAAAAACTCAACAGCCAATTTACCGGCGGTAATCAGCGTTCAAGTTGATGATGATACACCTCCAAATTCCTCAGAAATTTCCAGGATTCATCATCCGTGGACGGATTCAATAACTTCGGATATTCTGGAAGAGTTTAACCGTCATGCAGCTGAAATTATGGCCGCGGATAATTCAATGGATTTATCGATGGAAGTATCGGATGAAGCAGTGGTCGTAAATAAATCCAATACGCACGATGCCAGGACCGAAGAGATTTTGCAAGATTTGTCCTTCAAGATGCAACTTGATGATAAAGCTGACAATCTCGAAAAGGACGTTTTAACGGACGATACAGTAAAAGATACCTATGAGGAGAATGAGGAAAAGTACGGATCGGAAACGGAAACGGTGATCTTGCGGGACTTTTCGGATGAAGAAGAGGAAGAGGAGGAAGAAGAAGTAGAGGAAGAAATTGAATACGAAGAGGAGATTGAATTGCAGCGGGTTCCTGTGTATACACCATTCGGAGTAATATTTGAAACGCGGAAAGTTGTAAAGAAGGTACCGAAGAAGAAAGACGTTGTGGAAGAACAAAGTGAAACTCCCCAAGAAGATGTTCCATCTGTGATGGTATCGGAATGGAAAGAAGAGACTGATGAGCGTAATGTGGAGCAGCAGCCGACGCCGCCTCCTGAGATGCCGGCGGATCTACCAGAATTGACGTACGAACAAAAAGTCGAATTGTCTGAAGCAATTGCATTACTTCCACCTGAAGCCCATGAGACTTTGTTTGAGATTATTAGAGCTAGCCCAACCTATGCAGGAGAGGTAAATTTTTTGGTCAGATACATTTACCGATATAATTGTGCTAATTTGATAATTTCTGCTTAGTCTGGCGAAGAAGGAGAGATTGAGTTAGATGTAGATACGCTTGACCCTATGACCTTATATGTAATGAACGAATTTGTAAAGAGAACGATTGGAGGATTGTTGGATGAAGATGGTTCCGCGGATGGATCGGGAAACTCTCCATCGGCCCCTGATTTTGTATCCGGTGTTCGGGATTAAAACATATTATTTTCCAACTGTTGATATCTTTTCATATCGATTTGTTTTATTTTTTTGTATTTTTTTGTCTGAATGCAGGGACATGGATCTCAATTTCTATCTTTAAATTTGTTTTTATTTTTTCTTTGCTTAT